>PVIH01001888.1:0-45846 GCA_004025045.1 Sigmodon hispidus
AAAAAAAAAAAAAAAAAAAAAAAAAAAAAAAAAAAAAAAAAAAAAAAAAACAAGTACAATGAACTTAGCTCAGTGGTAGAGCCATTACCCAGTGTGTGTCAGACCCTGGATAAAATCCCCAATATCACACACATACACAGTGTTTACAAACTGCCATGTTAACAATCAAACCGTACAACTTCCAAGCTACTGATATAAAAACCAAGGATTTATGGGAGCATTTCAGAGCAAGTACAAGAGGAGCTGAGGAAAAAGCCCCAGGAAAATAGATAAGAAGATAAATATTTAGGCAATGACATATTAACAGATTGAATTGTGTCTCCTTAACAGATTCAAAGCCTTAACCCCCTCTATACCTCAATAAGGCCAATAAAAAGATAATGAAGCTAAAATTAGGTTGTTTGGGTTGAAAATGTAGCTCAGCGGTAGAGTCCTTGCCTAACATATGCAAAGCCATAGGTTTGGTTCTCAAAGACAGAGAGAAGAAATGAGACAATGAAAATGAAATTATTCCCATGCACCTTAATCTAATTAGATTAGTGACATTTTAAGAGAGGGTACACACCCAAAGACACCAGAGATCCCGACTACAGAGAGACAGCTATGTGAAGATACAGGAGGAAGTGGTCATCTGCAAGCCCAGGACAGACATTTCAGAGGAAAGCAGCAGTGTTGACAGCTTGCCCTGGACTTTCAGCCTCCAAACTAGTGAGAAGCACATTTCCATTGTTTAAGATTCACAGTCTAGAGGCTGGAGAGATGGTTCAAGAGCACTTGCTGCTTAAGAATGCCAGAGTTCGGAGCCCACTCTCCCCTGAGGAACACCTAACCCACATATGACATTATAATGAAGAAACCAAACCTGCCTGGAGTGGACGCTGAGTTTATCCACCTTGGGACTTCTTGCCCTTTGCGGGGGAAGGGGATGGGGGATGGGGAGGAGGGAGGCTATAGACAGACAGGGAGGGAGAGCAAAGGGATACATTTAAAAAAAGGACTTTATTTTCTATAAATAAATAAATAAATAATGAAAAGCACAGAGAACAGGAAGTGATGTAAGGTTGTAAACACTCAAAAAAAAAAAAAAAAAAAAAATGAGTGCCAGAGTTCTATTCCCAATATCCATGTCAGATGGCTTTTGACCTCTGTTACTTCAGCTCTAGGGAATATGAGGCCTTTTTGGCCTCTGTGGATACATGCACACATGCACGCATACACGCACCACACACACACACACACAAACAGACACGGAATATTTGTTATGGCCATCCTAAAAAAGTAACATGAGTTAGGAGGACATTTTGGATTTGGATCAGGGAGATGAGCATGGCAGGTCCTCTGGTTTTTAAAGTGAAGACATTTGAATCAAGTGGTAAAAATGCATCACTGAAGCATTAACGGTTTAGGAGAGATGGGGGATGAGAAGGACGAGGGTCCCTGAGTATCACAATATTCATTTAATTCCCTGAGCAGAGAGTGAGCTAGGATTTGGCTTCTAGACAGTTAAGTCTGGTGGCAGATGTGAGGGAAGAGGAAACATAGTGGAGCAGGAAAGCTTAAAAACTCTGAGCAAGAAATGAGAACAAGAACCACTGTATTCCCCCAAGAAAAGCACTCAGAGGAAAAGATTGAAAGGAGTTTGATGGTGGAGAGCATTCTGTTGTTGAGGCTGGGGAAAGTGTCAGGGCAGAGCTCTATCTGCAATAAAACCCTACACCAGAAGCTCAACTATTGTCTCACCTCAACTGCACATCCATTCCTTGGCCCCAAATTATTAAAAATGACATTATAAGGCCAAAAAATTACACTGACCTTTTAATGTGGATTAAAATACTAAATAGCATAATTGGAAAGAATTTCTAAATAGAGGGAAAATCAGATATTTTGTAAGTGAAAGAGATGAATGAAACATATTTAAAGCTAGTTATAACAACAAAAGATATTCCATCAGTACAAGCATTTGAAAGTGTTAAAATGATGGGTTTATGAGTTACCAGGAAAACAGAGATGGATGGCAGCATTAAAAATGAGCTCAGCTTTTATGAAGCTGGTGTAGGAATTTATTACTCTAATATAAGTTTTCAACAGATGTCAGGGTTTTAAATAGTAACATTATTACTGCACCAAACAGGAGTGTCTTATCCTACATGGAAACGTTTGTTCTTGGTAAGGTGATGGTCTTGAAAACTGATAGTCTCAGATATGCAGATTTAATTTCCAGGTGAAATAATGCCAAAAGGAAAATCATCCTGAGGATACCCTGGCTTACAGCAGCCTCTTCCAAAGGGCCCCATCCAACAGTACAGTTCTTTGTTGTTTGTGCTGCAAACGCCTTGCAAGTTGAAGTCCCCCCTACCCCTGCCCTGGGTTTCAGTTGGTGTGATGAGAAGAAAAGTATCATAGAGAAAAATATCCTCACTCTTCATTCTTTCAACCAGAAAAAGTGGAAGTCATCATCCCAAGATTTTCAGAGTCCCAAAAACACCTTTATATTCATGTCTGAGGTGACTCATTTTTAATGCTGCCATCCATCTCTGTTTTCCTGGTAACTCATAAACCCATCATTTTAACACTTTCAAGTGATCTTAAGTGATCATTTTAATGAAATGTAGAAAGAAGGTATGCAACAATGTCTTTTTAATTATTCATTTTAACCTAAAAGAAAACAATAATAGCCAAAAGAATAAAAATGTAATTGCTGACATTTATTGAATACCAACTGCATGCATGCCAGCCATTGTTCTAAGCATTTTGTTTGTCTCAGCTAATCTCATCATAACATGCTACAGTATTGTCACCATTTTATAGGTAAGTAATCAGAGGCATATGGAAATTAAGAATTTTATGAAGATTATATACCATATGAGTGGCAAATTTAAGCATCCAAAGACAAGCAAAATACCTCCAGGACATAACTGCTTAATCATTCTGTTTGTATAATTAACAATAAGGATTTTCACAGTTAATGACATTGTTTTACAGAGTAATTTAAAGGAATAAACTAGATCTACGAGTATTAATGTGGATTAATGTTATTAATTAGATGCTGGCATCTGCAATGGTTAATCTTGTCAACTCAATTAGACTGAGAGAGATACCCAGGTGATGAACAGAGTGCAATGTTGGATGTACTTTCTTAGAAGGGAGGTATAAGAGACAGTGATGTAAAGCAAAGGTAAATGACAAATGAAACCCAGCCCTGAAAGTGAGGGGCCCTACCAAGCAGGCTGGGGGCCCAAATGAAACAAAAGCAAAACAAAGGAGAGAGTCAGGCAGCATGTGCAAGCTCCTTTCTTCTTGAACAAGTACACTGAGGTCACCATTATCTAGGGGCATCAGACTCCAGTTTCCTTAGCCCTCAGTACAGACTCACACCACCGGCTCTTCAAAGAGTGCACAGACAGGCGGACTTGGACCAGGGCTGCCACATTCATCTTCCTTGTTCTGAGACATCTGCCTCCACCTTGGGCTCAGCAGCTCTATGTTCTTTGCCACTGCTGGTGGGCATCTGGGGCTATTCAGCTTCCAATAATGTAAGCTAGTCTTTTATAAACTAAAAATAACTCTGCCACATGCCCCAGCTGCATCACTCCTGGGTATTTAGCCAGAGGACTCCAAGTGGGCACAACATAGAGACACTTGCACGTCACTGTTTACTCCGGCACTGTTAAAGCACCTAAGCCAGAGGACCAACTCAGGTGTCCTTCAACAGAGGACCAAGGAAGAAAAGTAGTGTAGACAGACACACAATGGAAATTGTCAGCCATAAATGGCTGTAAGTGGACATCATCGTATTGTACAAATTAAGTTCATCTCAGAAATGCAAATACTATATATTTCCCACATTTGTGGTCCCTATATGACATATCATGTTCATGGGGTTGAACAGAAGGCTCGGAGGTTAAGGTGCACTTGTTGATCTTGTAGAAAATCAGAGTATATTTCCTAGCACTCACAACCATATGCAACTTGAGCTTCAGATGACCCAATGTCCTCTTCTCTCCTCTGTGGGCACCCAGCATGCACATGGTGCCCATACACACATAAAGGTAATATAAATAAGCTAATAAATCTAACTTTAAAAAATCATACATTTATATATGGTATAAAAGCAGGAGTGAAATTGCCTAGAGCAACAGTCCTCAACCTTCCTAATGTGACTTTTTAATACAGTTTCTCATGTTGTGGTGACCATAAAATAATTTCATTGTTACTTCATAACTGTGATTTTGCTACTGTTGTTAATGGCAGAGTAAATATCTGAAATGCAGGATATCTGATTTGTGACCTACAGGTTGAGAACCACTGACCTAGAGGAAGAAAAAGCACTAACAAGGGGAGGGGAGGGGAAGGGGGAGGGAGGTGGGGTGAAGGAGAATATGATAAAGCAAGTTATGTAATCATACAAGAATGTCCTCATGTAAAACGGCAGTAGCTACCATGGGAACAACAGAGCAGACGTACATTGTGTTAGTCAGTGTTCTGGTGACCTGGTTCCTCTAGAGAACCCTGACTAACACAGATTACTAAAAGAAAAATACTTTTTTAATGAAATAGTCACTTAGAGGGTTGAAATACAACACAACAAACAGCCACAGCAACAAAAGTTAAATGCACATTTGGCTGGAGTAATATTTCAATAGGAGGACAAAAGCGGGGGAGGGGAGAATATAATGGTTTGATATCTCCTCTGCATTGCCAACAACATTTCAATATTCACATATTCTGCCTAATCTGTTACATCTTCATCCATATAATAATCAGAAACTGGAGGTTTTTTTAATATCCCATTTCCCTAATGAACTATTTAGCCTTGCAAGCACCAGATGTATTTGGTAACTTATGTGTGATTTACCTTATTGATAATAAGGTTCTGATTCTCTTAGATCAAAGTGAAGACCAAGTACTGCTGTAACCACGCAGTAACACCTCCACTTTCTTCTCCAAGTCACCCTTCCCACCCTCTGTCCCACTCCCAACATGGTGACCCCTAAACTATCTTGCACCAAATGTGGCTTCAGTTAAGAGGACCACTGACTTTTACAAACTACCCAGGCTGTCCAGTAAGTTTCATAGTAAATGCCTGATCCATGCCATCCACCTCATCAGGAGTTGGGTATCTGAAAATAAAGCCAGTCCATCTCTCTCTGTGTAACTAAAACTGTAAAAAAAAAAAAAAAAAAAAAATAGACAGATCCCATTAGTGAGAGAAGAGCAATCCAGGAGAAATAATAAGCTAGCAATGAGGCAGAAAAATAAAGGCTGTCTCAGTTGGGTTTCTATTGCTGTGATAAAACACATGACCAACTTAAGAAGAAAGAGATGCATTTCCTCTTACACTCCTAGGTAATAATGTGCTGCTGAGGGAGAACGGGACAGAAACCTGGAGGCAGGAACTGAAGCAGAAGACATTGAGGAACTCTTTGATTGATGGCTGGCTTAATTCTTTTCTTATACACTTAAGCCAACCTTTCCAGAGGTGGCACTGTCCATGATAGGCCTGTCCCTCACACGTCTATCATTAATCATTATAATGCCCCACAGGCTTACCACTGGTCTATCTGGTAAGGGGAAATCCTCAGTTGAGGTTCTATTTCCCCAAATGACTCTGGCTGGAGTCAAGTTAACCAAACAAACTAACCAGGACAGTGTCAAAAGGTGAGAAGACCTACAGGACATGGCACCTCCCCACCTCTGCCTCTCCTTGAATCTGTGGGAGGCCACGGCATCTCTGCTTCATTCACTTTACTTGGTTTTCTATTGCTGTCACCAAAGTCATTGGAGTTACTACAACCAATGTCTAAGATTTCCTACACACTGCTTTACTACTGAAAGATTTCAGTAGGGAACATATGTGCTGTCGCAGATCGTGTGACTCATCAAGAGAAACAGAGTGATCTAAGTTAAACAGAAGAAAAGGGATCCCATGATGGATAATCACCCACACAGTTCAACCTCAAGGAAAAGGGTGATTCCAGGTTTTCTCTAGGTTTTTTTCCCCCTTGTGGAAAAAAAAGCATAAGGAAACAAGAACCAGGCTAAAGAGAAATGGCTCAGTGGGTAAACACATCTGCTGTGCAAGCCTGAGACACTGAATCTGGATCCCACAGCTAAGTAAGAAGCTCAGTATGGTTAGATGCATGCCTATAACTCTAGTGCTATGCTGGGTAAAGACAGAATGATTAGTGAGAGACTATCTCAAAGAAATAAGGTGGGGAAGGATAGGGCAGGACCCTTGATCTCTTTCCCTGGCCTCTCTGCACACACATAGGCATGCATAACTGCACATACATGGACATACACCTAATATACATGACAGAGAGAGGCAGAGACAGGCCAGGAATGAACCCATGTAATTGGGAGGAACCCAAGTTATTGCTCAAGAGCATTAGTAGGCTAGCAATCATTCAGAACAAGGTATCAAGTGAGTCAAACACAATTTGAACATCCCCAATGAATGGACAAATTTTAAGAGGCCCTTTTCTTTGGTGCTTCTTGTAGTCTGTCCAAACCACTGAGATCACAGTGAGACTTCATCTTTAGGAGGAGGTAACTTCTTCCTCAAGAACTGATTATAAAAATGGTCACCAGGGTTCTCCCCTGCCTCCACAACTGTGAATCTCCAGAGTTTAAGGGCCAAGACTTACCTGTAACATTCTTCTAGCTCTCTTCCCTCTTTTCACATGTATGTGAGTGCAGATGCATACATGTGCAGAGGCCAAAGGTTGATAGTGGGCGTCTTCCTTGACTACTGTCTATCTTATATATTAGGGCAGGATCTCATTTGACCAGGAGCTCACTGAATCAGTTAGTCTAGCTCTCCAGAATGTTTCAGGATCTCCTATCTCCAGCTCTCTTGAAGTAAGATTGAAGATGGACCACCATAGCCACATTGTGTTTTTTGGCTTCTGGGAATCCAAAGTCTGGTCCTCACACTGCATGGCATGCACATAACCAGCAAGCCATGTGCCAGCCCCATCTTCTCCCTTTAAGTCCCTTAAATAATACATTCTATGTAACCATTATGACAGTGTATGGAAGGGCTAATTAGACAAGTTTCTGTTTTAACCTCTGAGCCATCTCTCCAGTCCAAGTTTCTGTTTTTTAATAAAAAAGAAGTTATATCATTGTCAATTTAATCAGCCTTAAATTCTTAGTATTGATGGGAATAAAGTATAAATTATCCCAAGTAGCAATAATTCTAAATTTTCCATTTAGACCAGCTTATCTGTTTTGTAAGTGTTCTAACATCCTTCTCCCAAATGTTCCATCATGTGTATTGAGTCAGAAATAACTTAAACTAAGAATAAAAAGGGAATGTTGGGTTTGAACTACCAGTAACTGTGAGAGTGCATGGTACCAGATATAAATGATGTTTGGATCATTCACTTTTCTTTTTCTGTAGACAGTCAAAAAATTCCTGCATCCATTTGTAGTAGGGAACATATACCCTCCCACTTTGACCTTAGGGTACAGGCCCTAGGCTGTGGCTTGGGTCCAGCTTAAGCTCTGAGTCAGGTATACATCTCCTCTTCTTGGTTGGTGAGGATCTCTGGATCAGGTGGCAGGATGCAGCACTGAATGGGATCCCAGCCCTCCAAGGACTCAGCCACTGAATTTATCTTTTCCTGTATATACAAGTTAGTTCTTTGTAGATCCCTTAATAAATAATCCATTCTTTATAGCATGTAGAGTTTCTGCTTTATCCATTTTTCTTACATGGTTATATGCTCAGGCATAACCATTCACATACTTATAACAAACCCAGGAATACTTGCTTGTTTCTTTTTTTGACTCTGTTGCTACAGTTTAACAAAAAAAGCAAGACTCAAGAGAGAATGCTAGCCCCTCTTTTGTGAAGAATTGTATACAAGCCTTGGTCTGCATCAAAGAAGAATGTGAGGCAAAAACATTTCTTTGCATTTGGGGAGACTATGGTACCCAGGCAGTAAGAGGAGACAGAGCCAACACAAAGGTGTGTTATTGAATTGGCCAGTTCTGCCATCACTCTCTGCTTGACCTACCAAGACACCCCTGAAAGCCTTAGAAACTGAATCTTACAAGGGCCTGGCCCAGAGATAAACTAGAGAAGCATGTATCCACATCCTTCTCTCTCCCATTTGTCAAGGGTGGCTCATGTCAGAAAGGAAGCTCCAGAAATTACATAGTTTTAGATCTGGAGCTGAACCCCAGGCTATGATATTAGAAAAGCCATATGGCAGGAAGCTTGGGGTGCATGGCTACAACAAGAGCCCACAGCAAGATGTGTTCTAATTCAACCTGCTTGAGGCATTAAAGTCTACAGGGACTAGTTATCGCAAAGGTAGCCTGAGGAAGAAATGGTCCCAAATAACCTTCGCAGGAATGCACAAAAGTTGGCCAATATGAATAAAGAGATTTGTTTCAGTGCAGTTTCTAGTAATGCACCTTATGTTAACAGTCATACATCTGCTCAGAAGCATGCTCCCAATGTCCTTGTGTTAGCTAAAGAGAGGTAGAACATTTCCTTGGGGCTGTCCCTGTAGCATCTCTCAGCTAGCATCCTCTTCTAGATTCTGCAAGTAAGAAAGGCAGATAGTATTTTCCTAAACTATATTTGATTGTTTGGTAGGGAGTTCAAAGACAGAAAACCTTGGGTTCAACAAATATGAGATCATAAATGGCTAAAAATACTCATGATCAAACCAAAAAAATTAATAACCAAGAAGCCCTTGAATAATAATTATTTTTATAAAGGGCAACTAAGAGCCTCTAGGCCAAACTGTCTTCAGGACTTCAAAGCACCAACACTCCCTGAGGACTGGCTTGAAATGATCTATGAACATCATATTGTCTGGAGAGATGGCTCGATGGCTAAGAGCACTGACTGTGCTCTTCCAAGGACCCATGCTTGGTTCCCAGAACCCACAGAGCCACTCACAGCAATCTGTAACTCCAGTTCCAGGGTATCCAACATCCTCTTCTGACCTCTGTGGGCACTGCATGCACATGGTGAACAGATGTATTTGCAGGCAAAAGACATCCACATACATAATAAATAAATAAATTCTTCTTGGTTAAAGAAATTATTTAGCATTTGTTCATTTGAAAGGAAGTTCTATACAGTTGTCTTAGTTAGTGTTTCTATTGCTGTGAAGAGATACCATGACCTTGAAAACTCTTGGAAAACATTAAATAGGGTAGTTTATAGTTTCAGAGGTTTAATCCATTATCATCATGGTGGTGTGCAGGCAAACACAGTGCTGGAGAAGGAGCTGAGAGTTCTATATCTTGATCCACAGGCAACCGGAAGTGAACTGTCTCACTGGATATAGCTTGAGAATAGAAGACCTCGAAGCCCACTCCCACAGTGACTTCCTTTCTCAAGGCCATATCACTCCAACAAGGTCATACCTCCTAATAATGTCACTCCCTGTGAGCTATTCAAACTACCACAGCAGTGTCAGAAAAAAAAAAATTGCTGGTAAGGATATAGGGGAAAAGAAACACTTACATATTGTTGGTGGGAGTATAAATTTGTATAGTCACTATGGGAGTGTGTGTATGGTTTTATTATTTTATTGGCTTTGTTCCTCTAGAGAACACTGACTAAAATATCCACTTTCCCTTAACTACAAAATACTTCCCACTCTTTACCAAGTCGGTCTGGACCCATAATCTTCTCCTAGTGCTCCCCATTGGATGCCTGCATTAGGTCAGCCAAATCTCAACATTTATACAACTTGATACTCCAGTATTCTAAGAACCCAGTATTTCAAAATAAAGTCAGTAGATGAACCTGTGTAATACTTTGAAAACTAAAAACATCTGGTTTATGTAAACTCCAAAGGAATTTGATATCAACAGGAAATCTTTGCCAGCTATATGTTTGATAGAGGATTAACAACTAGAATAAAAAACTCAAAAAACTAAACATAAGTAAAATAAATATGAGCCATGGAATTAAACACTGAGTTCTCACAAGAAGAAATGCTACTGACTAATAAATATTTTAAAATGTTCAACATCATATCAAGTATGATAGAACATACCTTTATCCCAGTATTTGGGAAGCAGAGTAGATAGATTTCTGTGAGCTCAAGGCCAGCCTGGTCTGCATAGCTATCTCTAAGTTAGTGAGGGCTACACACTGAGATCCTGTATCAGTAAAATAAAATAAAATAATAAAAGTTTCTAAGATCTTTAATCATCAGGAAAATGCAAAATTAAAATGACTTTGCTATCCTGTCTCATACTAGAAAGTCATGACAAATGCTGGTAAGTACATGGGGAAAGAAAACCCCTCTACATTGTTGCTGGGAGTATAAACTGCTACAGTCACTACTTAAATCCATGTGGTTTCTCAAAAAGTTAATCTGCCTATGATACAACCATTCCCTAGAAAATGGCTATCATAGAAATACCTACATATCTGTATTTACTGCTGCTCTATTCACAAGAGCTAGGAAGTAAAACCAACTTAGATGTCCCAGATGAGAGGATAATAAAAATATGGTACACTTGCACAATAGTATTCTATTCAGTACTTAAAAGTAAATTTGCAAAAAATAAAAAATGCAATAAGAAAATATACAAAATGATGCAACCTGGGCCCAGGGAGAAAAAAAGTGCTTTAGATTCTCTCCTACATGCGAATCTTAGACTCACATCTTCAGATAGCTGTGTTTAAGCTGAAGTGAGTATCAGAAGAAGCTACATATCGAGAGAGGTGCCATGAGAGTTGAGATGCAGGGAAGAGATCTGAAGAGGTGTGTGCATAGTAAAGCATATGAAATATGAAAGTAGGGAGGGATACTAGGGGAAGAAAGGCTGAAAGAGGACAAGGTAGGAGAATAAAAGAAAGGTGGTATTGAGAGAGGGTTAACCAACCTAAAGATAGATGAAATAGGCATATAGAACCCTACTGTTTTAAAAGCTAACAGAATGTATTTTTGAATGAATGTACTCATACCTGTTTCTCCTTAAAATTCGGTTTGCATTTCTGCCCCTGAAATGTGGCCCCAATATCCCTATCACTGATCTTAGCTAAGCTTAAGAATGCTCCTGCCATTATAGTATATCAGAAGTGATATTGTGTGACTTCTTGATGTTAGGTCACAACAAAGAATGCAGTATCTACCTGGCTCTCAGTTAAATGCAGTCACTCTTGAATACCAACTACTCTATTATAAGTAGACCCTGCTCCTGGTACCAATTCTGGTATTAATTAGTGTTTCTATTAATGTGATAAA
Organism: Sigmodon hispidus; assembly: GCA_004025045.1. Classification (NCBI taxonomy): domain Eukaryota; kingdom Metazoa; phylum Chordata; class Mammalia; order Rodentia; family Cricetidae; genus Sigmodon; species Sigmodon hispidus. The sequence goes on from PVIH01001888.1 coordinate 11,232, forward strand.
ACACCATGACCAAAAGTAACTTGGGGGAAAGGAGATTTATTTTGTCTTCAACTCTAAAGTCACACTCCATCACTGAGGGAAATAAGAACAGGAAAACTACAAGTAGGAACTGAAGCAGAAGCCATGGAAGAGTGTTGTTGATTGGGTTATTGTCCATGATTTGCTTAGACTGCTTTCTTATAAAATGACACCACCCCCAGTGGGCTAGGAACTTGCACATCAATCATTAATTAATACAATATCTTAAAGGCTTGCCTGCAGGCAGTCTCATGGAAGCATTTTCTCAATTGAGGTTTCCTCTTGCCAGAAGTCCCTAGCCCATGTCAAATTGACACAACACATAACATCCAGCCGAAGCGGTTATCTGACAAGTAGAAACTCAATTGTCTAATAGTCTACAATTTCAATAGTCCAAAACTGATTAAAATAGAGCCAATCAATGAAATTCAACCTCAGCATGATACTTTTAAAACTGCAAAGCTCTAGTCTGTGAAAACTCCATTAAATTTTGAGATCGATATTAATACTTTATGAGCTAGGAACTTTTTGGAAAAAAAGAATCCTTCTTTCTAATTTGTGTCACCTTCCATGGGAGGTCTGATAGGGAACTCAGTACTTTCTCTGATGGGAGAGTACATAGGCAAAACCAACATTACAGAGACGTGCAAAAACCCTATGGAGAGAAACTGTAGGTGATCCAGCTAGGTGGGGGACTAGCTAGCAAGTGAGTCTCCAGAAGATTCCAGCTGCCAGGCTTCCTGTCTCCTATCCTGATGTCCATGACATTATAGAGTGAGATAAGACATCCCTGCTGTGTCTAATCCAAATTCATTATCAACAGGATTTGTCTGTTTTATTTCACTAAAGTTTAGAGCTGTTTGTGTGCCTGTGATGACTGGGGAAAAAATAAACATTTGCAGGTACATTATCATTAGTTTCATCTTTCTGTTATTCACAGAGTGACTTTTTCAAACAACCTGGAGATCATATGATTGGATCTAGGTCAGTGGGGGGATGATTTCTGTCTACACACAATTCAACAACATCAAGTTTTATTTCTCTGGCTGGAAGATGAAGGTGGTTTCCAAGGTCATGGATTAAAGCAAAGCAGTTGGCTTCTTATCTTTTCTTCTCACAGGAGGACAGAACATTTTTGAATGTTCCTCATACTGGTAAGATCTAAGAACCCACGATGTTGTCTTTGTTTTAATGCCACCCTCCATGCCTCCCCTTAACTTCTAAAGACTTGAAAGGAATAGAGACCAGTTGTAGCTTCAGTGCCTGTTAATCTATAAGGTCTCCAGAGCAAGTAGTGTGCAGGGCTGGTTTTCACCCTAGAAGAAAAATAAAGAAACTCCTTAGTAAGACATGTATAGGTGAAGAACAGATTAGCAAGATGATGTGGGATTTCTTTCTGCACACTGTGAATTATCATTAGATAATAAACTGTTTGGGCCTATGGAAAGCCAGCTTATAGTCAGGTGGGGAATCCAAGCATAGATAAAGGGGAAGAAGGAAGAAGTTAAAGGGAAACACAATCCAGCCACCCAAGAAGTAAGCATAATGGAGTATAGGTAAGCCACGAGCCATGTGGTGAGATAGATAGATTAATAGAAATAGGTTAAGATGCAAGAGCTAGCCAGCAATAGGCCTGAGCCATAGGCCAAATAACATGTGATTAATGTAAGCCTTTGTGTGATTATTTGGGACTGTTGGTCTGCATCTCAGGGCTAGTCCAGGCCAGAAATTTCTTACTACAGTGGTAAGAACAGAATACTTTCCAACAACTTTCCAGTAATCAACAGCAACCTGCACTTTAAGTCACATTTCATCCGCTGTGGAGGTCTCATTGCTCTTTCTTCTCTGCCTACACATCCACTCCTAGAAGCATGCTCCTTTAAGCTGTGCTTTTACCATTCCCTCATCTCTGCAAACTCTGGTCTCTAAATACTACCTCACATCTCTGTCCATCCATCCAGCATCTCTGCTCATGTCAACACACCTCATCCAAAACATTGGCTCTTGGTGTTCTTTCCCAGGCCTGCCCTCTCTGCCATCTCTCTCTTGGTCAATGGTGATTCCGTTCTACTGGTTCAAGAGAAAGCCATGGAAACAAACAACAGCCTATATGTCAGCAAGTCGTGTGGGTCATATGCAAAACTCAACCACTCCTCATGACCTCAACCATATCTGAGCCTCTTGCATAGACTATTGTGCCAGCCTACTAACTGGTCTCCATGCTTCCATGAGGCTCTTTCAGAGGCCACAATGAGCCCTTAGAATAACAAACTCAATCATGTACTTTCTCCCCTAAGAATCATCCAGTGGCTTTGGATGTCACACCCAATAAAATCCAAGCTTCTCAGGTCAGTGCAGAACAGTTATTGGTTCACTGTTCTTGTCTACCCCTCTCTTCTGGCTCAGCCTTCTTCAAGCTCACTGACTTCCCAACTGCTCTGGAAAATACCCAAGGTCCTACTTGCCCAAGGTCTGTGTAGCTCATTCTTCTCCTCCTTTGTTTATGAGGTCTACAAATTGAGAGAGTGGCAAGGTCTTGTTTCGCCATCTATAGAAAGACAAATACTGTGTTCTAGAAACCTGTTTCTCGTCTGTTTTGTTTTTTTCCAGAGAGCTTGCTGACTAGAATAATAAATAAGTAAATGAACTTGCTGGCCATCCTCCTCAGCCAGAATGTGAGTTCCATCAGGGCAGAAATGATTTTTTTCTCTCTCCCATTTTACATACTGCTGACTTTCCAGTGCCCAGAATACTTCCTGCCTTATGGGAGTCACGTAAGTGGCTAGAACAGCACAACCTGTTCACAAATGAATCAATAAAGGACTCAGTCTGCAGCCAAGCACCACCTGGACAGGAGGCAGAAGGCATATGGACCGCTTCAGCGAAGGCACACATCTGTTCAACTTGGGTCTCAAGTGCCTCTGGAGACTCTCCTGTGTGCAGAGAAGTCACAAGACTAGAGGGACCTAGCTCCTCCTTGTCTCAGGGACATAGTAGTACCCCACTAGAAGTGAATTCTTTAGTGCCATGGGTCTGATTTTTAAAAGTTCACATTGTGTTTCTGTTTCTTGAACTATAAGAGATAATGGAAGCTATTTTTCATAGGAGATGCAGTAAAAATTAAATGAATGCTCTCTCTCTCTCTCTCTCTCTCTCTCTCTCACACACACACACACACACACACACACACAATTGTATAAGAGAATAATTTTGACTCAGCCCAGTTAACAACTGACATTCATGTAAACTGACTGTAATGAACAGATATGTTAACATATGGCCACAATTGGCCACAATGATTGTTAATTCCTGCTGTAAAACATGCTCCATTGTAAAGAAAGAGGAATGGACAATATTTTATCACTCCACAAATGATGGTTATTTTATTTTATCCTAGCAAAATGTTGAAAGGTGATATTGCAGCAGTCTTTTTAAAGTGATAATTGAAGTTCAGAGAGTTTAACTAACCTGTCAAATCCACAGTTATATAGTCAGAAATTAGAAAGCAATTTCCAAAAAACCAAGTCATTCTCTTTATATTTTTTAAATTAGCCTCTATAGCAATGATTTTTCTAATGTTTTAATGTTGAATTAAAATTCATAGAAAATTAGGAATGTCTGATAGAAAAGTATATATGCTGTATAACTGTGTTTCTATGAAACTCAAAAGAGATGAGCCATAGTGATCTGTCACTGTGTGTGAAGGAGCAAGGGTAGGTTGGTGACACCCTTGCTCCTCCTACTGCTTGATAGTGTACTATGTGATATATGTGTTTGTCAAAACCCATCAAAGCATATACTGAAAGTATGTGCATTTCACTGTACATAAATTATATTTCCATTTTTAACATTTAAAGCCATAGAGGAGAAAAATCAATTAGTCCTGAATCTCAAGTGAAAAATAATAGCACTGTTTGGGGAGCTTTTATTAAACCTTAGAAAAAGCCAAGAGTCAAAATCTTCTTTGCTGGAAAGAAGCTAAAAGATGCCATGTTAGATGACTTTTTGGTCAACACAGTCATGTAGTGAGCCATTCCACCTCAGCCATCACTGAAAAGGGCTATTGTGACAAGGTGCCACATTTGGACTCATTATTCCAAGCAGTTTTCATGACTTTAACCTCTAGATGGTATGGGGAAGGAGTCAACCAAAATGATAGTTGGTCAGGGCATACTATATTCCAAGAAGTGATTTAGTAAAAAAAATCACAAGGACTGATACTATTCTGTGAAGCCTAGGGATAAAAAATAAAGATGAAATTTTTTTTCTCAGACCACAATATATCTTATTTCTGTTTATTCCTGTTTTCTGCTATTTAGTACTTTTAAAAATTAATCTCATCTTCAGCTATTCCTATGAGGTGAAAACACGGCTTCCAGCTAAAATGAAGAATAAAGTTTACATTGGATAGCCACCGTAATCTATCTTAAGTCATTTTAAATGAACCTTATTCAAAATCTTGTGGAAGCTTGAGCTGCACTGAACTGTGCAGTCTATTTTTGGTGCTCACAAGCTCTTATTTAAGGTAGGGGAAGAGGTAGCAATAAAAAATGTCACAGAACAACTAGGAGCCTTACAGTGCATCATTTCCCAATGGTCCCTTTCTTGAATGATTGGGTTCTCTACCTCTTCCATATTGAGGCAATCTAAATTCACACATGATGCAAAAGCATGCTACAATAACTCATGTGCATCAGGGAAGGTACCATTGTAAAGAAACAATAGAAATAAATAACAGACTCTTGCTTACCATGCCAGCCTCCAACTGTAACAGATATATAGTCCCTAGATGTTTCCCTCAGATGGCATATTAAATAAAACACCTTCAGGAAAAAAAGCATTTATTTGACTGAGAAAATATAAAAGTTGTATGATGTGAATTGCAGCCTCTGAATATGTGGGCTGCAATGACCAAATGTGGAACCACATAACTGAATGGGAGCTGCCACATGGTTGTCACACAATGACCAAAAATTGATCCAAAATCAAACAGGCAACCAATCCATCTGTATCACTCAACCATGTTACACCTGTATGGCTCTGCAGTCTTGGTTCTGAACATACAACAGATAGACAATGCCAACAATGCTGCCTGAAACACCTCAGCTCAGACACAAGTCTACTGTACTGTTTCACTGTACAAACGAAATGGCAGCCACTAGCCACACAAGCTAGCAGAACCACACTTGAAGTGTGGCTAACACGACTAGAGAACTAAATTTTGAATTTCATTTCATTTTAATTTGTTTTCATTTAATTCACCTTTATGTTGACTAGCTTCATGGGATGACAGTTAGGTTATTATGTTGGGTAGTACAGCCCAAGAAAGTCAGCAGAGAAATTAATAGTTGACACTGACCTTCCATTCAGAGGAGCCTTAGTGTCTCTGTCATTTCCCTCATAGACTCTGGAATATTAGACTTATGTCTGTGTGGTTTTGACATGGCAATTTGTTGGAGACACCTATTTGCTGTTCCCTGGGGAGAGACTTTAGCCATGTCTGATATGCACTTCCGCACAAACATAAAATGGGTTGTGACATGTGAAAACATTCTTTTTCCTCCTCTTGACCCAAGAGACTCCAGAGCATGCCCTTATACATAGTTGATATGGCCTTTGCCCATCTTCAATTCTAAACCACAGAAATAACAAGATCTCCCATTGGGATTCTTGAGAAAAAAATAAAGTAGGTGTGACAGCCTGCCTCACTTTGGCAAGAGTGCATTGATCTCCCCAGAAGCTTCTTCCTGTGTGGTCCATCTCTCCAAATGCCACATCAACGAAGCATTACAGCCCCAATAAGCTCTGTCTTCCGGCCTCTCCTGAATGAAAGCAGTCCTTGGTGGGAACCACCTCTGCAATCTACGCAGGGAGCATTGATTATGAACGAGGCCACAGAATTAGCTAGAGAAGAAATCAGATTCCACTGAATTGACTAGTCATCCTGCCTGGAGCAGTTTCTAACAACAAATGAGTTATATCCTGAGGCTACTTGGTAGAAAAGGATGCTGTAGCCATTTAGTAATGTCTTCATAAGTTCATCGATAAGGGTCTATATTTGCAGCTTGTGCCTTCCCTACCGGTTGTGACACAAACAAGACACACAAAGGAGGACCAACACAATCTCATTAGCTACTAGGCAGCCTAAGGCAGCACTGTAGGCACGGGAGCAATGGAGACAATGGAGGTCAGCTGCAACCGGAAATACTGTGGATGCTGCATGGAAAGGATGGGGGAAGCAAATAAGGAGAGTGGAGGTGTGATCGAGGAGAAAGGACACAGCAACGGGACCCATAAGACAGCTCAACAGGTAAAGGCACTGGCTGCCAAGTCTGAGGACCTGAGTTCAATTCCTAAGACCCATGAAATGGAAAGAGAGAACCTCCTCTGGAAAGTTGTCCTCTAACCTAGACAGACAGACAGACAGACACACAAATAATTAAATGTAGCCTTTAAATTAAAATAAAAGATACAGCAAGGAAGTGAGGGCAGTGGAAGGCTGCAATGACAGAAAGAAGATCTAATAGTGACATCTCATCACTGTGACAAGATACAAAAAGCAACTTAAGAGAGATTTGCTTGGACTTACAGTTCAAGAGCTCTTTTCATCATAGTGGGGAGGGCGTGGTGTCAGGAGTTTAGCAGCTGGTGACATCAAGGCAACCAAAGGCAGGGAGAGACAGACACATGCTGATACTCACCTTTTTAAGCACTAAAGGACCCTGGACCATGGAATGGTGCTGCCCCAGTTGAGGGTAATCTTTCCATCTCAATTCAACTAATCTAAAAAAGTCCCTCGCTGACATGCTTTATCTCTTAAGGTGAGCCTGTAATTTATTTAACAGTGAAGCAAACGTTTTTCAGCAAAACTATAGTTAATTTTCACTGGCAACTTACCTGGGTTTAGAATCTCTCTCAGAGATACACCTTTGGGCATGTCTGAGAGGAGGGTTCCTTAAACGCTTAACTAAGGATGAAAGGAAAGAAGACCCACTCTGAATGTAGGAGATACAAAGATACAAATATATCCTATATAATATTTATATGAGAGGGAAAACATATTTAGTGTAGCTACCTAAATAAACAGCTATATGTATGAGAATGGAATGCCTAGAACAGTGGCATATAAAAAGAAGATAATAGGGTTTAAATACACAAACACACACACACACACACACACATACACACACACACACACACACACACACACACACACACACACACACACACACACACACACGGTAGTGAGGAAAGACCTGAAAAACAATAGGTCTTTGATAAAGGGGAGGTAAAGCAACTGGAGAATTACTGTGAAAATGTAAAGAAATAAAATTGATATTTAGTTTCAGGCCACCAGTATAGAATGTTTTAAGCACACAGAGACATGGGGACTGGATTGAATGTGGGCATATTTGAGACAGAAGAAGATTTTCTAAATTCTTCTCACTCATCTTTAACAGATCACACAGTACTTCTGGAAGGTGACAGCACACACTGTTACTTGATGCCCAGTAAGGAACAAGAGAACATGTGATACCCAGGAGTTCCAAGTTTTCCATAGCTCACCCTGTGACTGCTGGAAGACAGCTGGGAGAGGTAGTCCCAAGCCAAATGCACCCAACTCTGAAAGAAGATCATCTCATACTACCCACAGATGCCCTCACCAGAGAAGCTAATGGCTGATCATGTGACAGATATTTAAGATGAAATAGAACCAGAAACACAGGATGGGAGCCAGTGAAGAGGCTGGAGGAGAAGCATGCATCCAACTTTAAGGTTACCTTATGTGTCCTGGGGAGTTATTGGGCCACAGAGTGGCAGTAAAGCTCAGGCTCTTGATTCTCGCTTAGGACGGGAAGAGTGATAGGCTTTCCAAAACAGCTGCCGATCTGATGAGTGGTGCAGGTTCTGACCCTGCAAATCACTGCTAGGGAAGTAATAGAGGGCCAGCATGTCTGAGCCTGCTTCAGCCAGGCAATGTGGAAAGGGGCCAAAAATACTAGGGAAAAAGTGACTTAGGATTTGAAAACACTAGAAAAAAATCAATAAGACAGAAATGGCTTGGTGGAAATAAAAGACTTGAATTATGGTTTAAAAAGCATGGACTCTTGCCTCTTTCAAGACCAAATGTGTCACCCTATAAAGATAAGTTTTCTGCATCCTGGTCTTCTCAAGTTTTTAATAAGAGGATAGGATTAAATTATCTATGCAAAATGGGATTCAATGTCTTTCTGAAGAGGAAAGGAAGCATGATCCACTGAGCCTGCTCAAATCTAGAGCCAAACTCACAGTTTGAGTTCAAGATAGTCCTGGGGAGATAACAAGCCCAGTACCTTTCACCTCAAAAATGAGTCAGAGGTAAGCCTGAGCAGAGCCCCGAGTCAGGAAATGGCTCACTGGTCCACTAAGCTCCACTTGAGTGGAACCATTGCTTTTCTCTGTCATGGTATCCTACCTGAGGCCATTAGACATTTGTCCATGTGTCTCCAGGGAAAGTTACACAACAGTTATCACAAAAGAGACATTAACATTTTAAATATTAGTGTTAGTTGGTACAAACAACTTTAAACTTATGCTGTTATGATTTTTTAAGGCACAAATATTTTCAACCAGGAAATCCTACTTCTCAAACTTGAATGAAGAAGTTGTACACACAGCTGCAATGTGGGAACTCATCCTCCTTGAAATTCTGCTGGGCATCGACATAGGCCTTTTAGAATGATGTAAGAGATCTCTCTTAGCCCAGATGGGCTCAGCCCAGGACCTCAGGGGCCAGACAATCAGTGATCATCTGAAACATGCTCTGAGGTAGTGTCTCCCCAGTCAGGTGTCTCTCTGAGGAATATGAAACATAAACATGGGAATGTCAAAGCGAAGGCACATTGATTAAGAAAAGAGAGAAAGTTCTCAAAGGGTGGGACAAGTCCCATGGGAGAGCTACCACTAGACAGTCAGATAAGGAAGTAATTTTTGTTGAGATTTGTTAATTCTTGGGGTGCATGTTGAGCCAAACCAATGGGGGGCTGACAGTGCACATGCTCCTCTGGTCTAACAGGGAAGATGATTCTGCACTCCACTCTTTGCCCAATTATGGAGCAGGGTTGTACACTGAAGCCCCATCCTGTCCATTGTTTCACTGTTTTGTTTGCTGCTGGCCTTGGCACATGTTTATGGCTGCCAACCTTGACTTGTTTAGCTAGCTATTTATAAAACTATATTCTCTTTGTTCCCTAGTTACAGGATTGACTTGTTACCATGGGCCCTTGTCCTTACTGCCTGTGGGGAGCTAACTCAGCCTCAGCAGCACTCACGAGGCATTAATAATGAACAGGGCACAGCCTCTCTGACTCTGCACGTTCCCCACCTCCATCCCACCATAATGGACTCCAAACCATCCTTAAATTGTCAGAGAAGGTCTTCACATGTGCAGAGGCTTCTCTGACTCGCAGGCGAGGAGATTGTCCTAGGTCCACTTCTGTTGCTATGGTAAAATACCATGACCAAGAGCAGCTCAGTAGAGAAAGCCCTTTCTTTGCTTACCATTCTAGGTTACAGCCCATTATTATAGAGATGCCAAGACAGGAATTTAAAGTATCATGTCTACAGTCAAGACCACAGAAAGACAAATGCACCCATGCTGCCTGCTTACTTTCATCTATCTCTCTCCTATCTTAAATAATTCAAGAACACTGACTAAGGAATGGTGACACTCACAATGGACTGGGTCTTCCTACATCAACTAACAGTCAATGCAATCCTCTCATAGACATGTCAACAGGCCAACCTGACCTAGACTTTCTACCTAGGTGATTCAAGGTTTTAGCAAGTTGACATTTAAAACTAACCATCAAAGTGTCCATTCAACCTATCTTGATACACCATTCCTTCCCTAAAGACGCACAGTTGCACTCCAAAGGCATTAACCCAACTATGTTCATAGCAGCATTATTCGTAATAGCAAGAACCTGGAGACAACCTAGATGCCCCTCAACTGAAGAATGGATTAATAAACTGTGGTTCATCTATCTGCCACAAAGACTGGTGAGAAGTTACAGGAAACACATTTTTATTGAATTCTTCCTTTGAAAAAAATCAGCAACAGAGACTATGAAAAGAAACCATCTTAAGTCACATTCTTCTTCTTCTGGATGCTCTGTAGGATCCTTCACAGAACCTCCTGATTTCAGCTCTTTCTTGATAGACCTCATTTTCTACCAGCCTTCGAGAGTTGGAGGGATCAATTAGGAAAATAAGCCTAGTCTACTGCTTCAGTGGTTTGAATTAGAACATCCCCCATTAGGCTCATAGATTTAAATGCTTGGTCATTAGGACATGTCAATGAAAGGGATTAGGAGGTGTGACCTTGCTGGAATAGGTGTGGCCTGATTGGAGAAAGTGTGTCACTGGAGGTGGGCTTCGTGATTTCAAAAGCTCAAGCCAGGACCGGTGTCTCTCTCTCTTCCTGCTGCCTGATGATCCAGGTGTAGAGCTCTCAGCTACTTTTCCAGCACCAGCACCCTGTCTGTCAGTGCTCTATGCTTCCTACCATGGGGATAATGAACTAGACCTCTAAAACTGTTCAACAGCCCCACTTAAATGCTTTCTTTTATAAGAATTGCCATAGTTATGATATCTCTTCCCAACTAAAGAATATTGACTAAAATAATTGGGGACAGAGATTGGGTGCATGCAGGGTGGTATGTATATGAACGTGCTCAGGATAGAGTATAGCTCTCTTTATAAACTTTTTTGAAGGATGTTGGAGTTCAGTCCCTTAATTGGAGAACTGGGTGTGTCCTATCTCTCACTTGCGTCCTATCTATCATATTCCTGTGTGGAGGAGCACTGAGATAGGAGGGCATTTCTTTTTCCTTTGTTGTTACTATTTCCTGTCTTGTGGTCTTGGATTATTTTCTCTGAGTGTCCATATGGATATGCATGTGTGGAAAAACATGAAAAAAATTCATCAAATCTTCAGAGGCAAGGACATTATTACTCCAATAGCTTCTAGCCTTCTTTCCAGGCCATGCAAAGCACTGTTCATTCCCTGTTAAGAAGGAAGGCATGTAACAGGGGCTCTCTGTGAAGAGTGCTGCCTGCTTAACAACCATGTGCTTAACCATGTATTTCTTTATTTAATGAATATTGATTAAATCTGCTTGCCAGATTCAGTGGGTGTTGTGGGAAATGTGCAGGCACAGGAGCTGCCTGCATTGAGCTTATATTTGCCATGGATCAAAGCTCTTGAAATATTAACATTGTTTTTGCTATACTCACTTATGTCTTTCCTTATTTCCCAATTGTGTAGGTAGGCTGTGATCATGGCCTTAGGAGAAAGCTGTAGTAAATAAAAAGTAGGGACATTTTATGGGACCAGACATGACATCAGATAGGGCTAGGATGTGGCTCAGTGGTAGGACACAAGCTTAGTAAACACAAGGCCCTGGCTCCCATCCTCAGCCCCAATCACAGAAGGGGAGAGGTACCAGCCATAGACAAAAATGTTAACAGGCACGGGACTTTAACCTCACCCAGATCCTACTGGAGGAAAGAAGACTTGCCCACATTGAAACGGAAAGATGAGATTCTCACAAAAAGATCAGTGAGGAACAAGCCATGAGTAGACCATGAGTATAAAATGCTCCTCTGCCAAGATCAGGAAAATGTCCCTGAGTCTCCAGTGAGGACCCAGCAACTGGATGTTATAACTGGAGCAAAATTTGCCTGATGCATGTTTCAGTTCCCACCTACAAATTGTGATGTGCAATGAGGATTCAGATTATTCAGGCAAAGTGAGGTGGACAAAATCCACCATGTCATAGCTTGGCCACCTGTGTCGCACTGCTAAGTGCTTCCAAAACACAGATGCCATGTAACTGAAGTAGATGCTGGGAATGGGCCTCTTCAATGAGCTCAATCCTGGTGAGTGAGTGCTTCGTGATCTCTGCTTATATAAGAAAATGCATCTAGAAGGATGGCGTCCAACTTAGAAAAAATGTAAATTGTAATTATCTCTTAAAATTTGTACAGACTGTCCTTATAGATTGAACATTTGCCTTCCCCCAAAATTCATAACTTGAAATGCCACCAACAAAACAGCAGTTGGGAGATGGGACATTGGGGAAGTAATTAGATGTCACTCCCAGCCTCCTGAACTGTATGCAATAACTTTTTGCTGTTTTGAAGGCATCCAACTTTCAGTACTTTGTTAGCTTCCCAGACAGACTGAGATATTGGATGACTAGCTCTATTTTTCAGGGCAATTAACTAGAAAGAATGGTATTTAAAGAAGATGGCACATGAGGGCCTCTAGATACCTTAACACAAAACTTCTAACAATGCTATGTCTGATTAAAATCCTTCACTGGGAAATTCTGCCCTTCAGAGCTCAATGAAGAAGTCACTGTAAAATAGATCCCAAGATAAGCCACACTTTGAGCTGTCAGAAAAAGAGACACTGAAACAGAAGTGTGTCATCTGCAAGAACCAAAGACTGACTGGTGAGAACCAACAGTGTGGTTCCTGAATGTTCTCCTGAGAACAGGGTACTGTAAACTATGATTATAACAGTCTTCTCTACACACTCCTCCCTTACCCTGGTGGGGAAACTATGTTTTTCTCTTAATGTAATTTGCTCTTTTTATGATACTAAATGTCTTGTGATATTGCACTTGATAGATCTCTTACTGGCAAGCTTCCAGGAGCCTAAAGAGAATTAGCTTAGCCTTCCAGGTATATAAAAAGAGAATGGATTTATGTATCATTCATTTGAAACACTGACCAACTGCTCCAACCTCCATGACATTTGCTGAGGCTGTGTATGTGCGTGTGTGCATGCTCATGCATGCGAGGTGCTCAAGCATGTTTATGCATGTACAGGAGAAAGCCAAAATTGATGTGGGTGCTCATCCTCAATCACTCTTCACTGTGTATATTTAGACAGAGTCTCTAGCTAATTCAGCTAGGCTAACTTTAAGCAAACACCAGAGTTCCCCCTTTCTCCACCTCACTGGAGATGGGATTACAGACATAGGCTGATGCACCCAGATTTTGCATGGGTGACAGGGATCCTAACTTGGGCTTTCATAGCATACCCTTTACCTACTGAGATATTTTCCCAGCCCTGTGCAATTTTTACGTCTTAAAGAAAGCTATGTACAACCAGCCATCATCTGAAGAGTTCACACAGCTGACACTTTCTTCTTAGAATTCTGGGGGTTGAAGGTCTGGCCTCAAGGTGCTAGCAGATTTCATGCCTTTTCCACAAAGCTGCTGACTTCTTGCAGCATCATGTAATCAATGGTATGAGAGCTACCTCTGTCTTTTTAAGTAAATCCCCATTCATAATGCCTCCATCCTCAAAGGCCCCACCTCCAAATGGCATCTCATCAGGAATTAGATTTCAACACAAGAACTCTGAGGATAAGTAAACATTCAGGCAATAACAATAGGGAATCAGCAATGTTCCTGAGCTGTACTCAGCCAAGCAAATTGCCAAACTCTGAGGCTATAAAGAAGTTTGAGACCTAGGGAATTGGTAATCTGCTCAGAGAGGAGAATGCATGTCATACATTGAGCAAAAAGAAATTTTTTTGCTCAATGTATGACATGTCTGTGTATAAATGTGTGTGTTTGTGCATGATGTGTGTGTGTAGAAATTTATTAGAAGTGAAAATTTTCAGCTCCCCCCAACCCCTCCTAAGTCAGAAACAGTTGGCGGAGCTGGCCACCATCTCATCCATGTGGTCCTGATACGCACAGGTATTTGGAAATCACTGGCTTAACAAAGCATTTCTTCCTCCAGCAGGAAAAAGAGGAGGGAGAAGATAGGTCTGGTCTAGGGAGGAAGTACTGTAATTTGTACAAAACACAGTTGAGGGAAGGAGGAAGAAAGGGGATGGGAGGGAAGCTGGTTCCAGACCACCTGTGGGGAGGATGGCCTGTCTCAAACATCAAGAATTAACTGTATCACTCTTTGGCTCCAAGGGTCCAACTCTATCCACCATCTACTGGCTGTGGGTCTAGGGTTCTCTTCCAGAAGCCAAACTGTGACAAATTGAAAACTGCAGTTATTAAATACCTGCTTGCTCATCACTGTGGATTTAAGGATGGTTACAGAGGTCACATCTTAGCATATGGTCTCTCTCTTCTTCCCTGAGGCTGTTGGCACCCTGGCTGCCACGGTAGAAGGTGCCGTGTCAGCACTAGCATGAGAATTTACTGAGTGCTATGAGGTGCCAGTCAGTCACTCCATGTGAGGTTTCTGGCAAAGAGGAGCCTCAAGAGACTGTGGAGGAGAAGACATAGCTCTTCAAAACTAAAAGTTATAAATAAAGGAAGGGCCTAAACACCTGAAGTGTCTCTAATCAGATTCTGCCAAAATGAATGACCTAACTCAAGCAGTTTATATTTGCCTTTGCTCCTAGAGTGACTGTTCTTCACTGATGGACACAGACCTTCCACTTGACCAGTACTTCTACTTCCAGGCATATACCCTGGCAATACAGGTCACAAAGAGTTCTTCATAAATGCCCATGGCAGCACAACTCTAACATCTTGAAGTGGGAACAATATCATCTAGACTGGCTAGTTTTTTGTCAGCTTGACAAAAGCTAAGAAAAAGCTTCCACTGGGTTGACCTACAGGCATGTCTGTAGGGTGTTTTTTTGAGTAATGATTGATAGGGCAAGGCCTTGCCCACTGTGGCATTGCCATTAGGGAAGGTGGTCCTAGGCTGAATAAGAAAGTTGTCTGAACAAGTCATGAGGAGAAAGCCAGTAAACAGCAGTCCTCCATGGTTCGGCACCAGTTTCTGCCTCCAGGTTCCTGTCTTGAACTCTTGCCTGCCCTGACTTCCCATCAGAATGGCCTCTAAACTGTGAGGTGAAATAAACCCTTTGATCACTAAGTTGGTTTTGGTCATGGTTTTTTTCATAGCAGTAGAAAGAACTACTAAGAAACTGGAGAAATAGCGCAGTGGTTAAGAGCACTGGATGCCTCTTCCTAGAAGACCCTGATTCAATTCCCAGCACCTACACGGTAGCTCACAACCATCTATAACTCCAGTAGCAGGTTGTTTAATGCCCTCCCCTAGCCTGATGTACCAGGCACACATGTGGTGCTGACATATATGCAGGTCAAACATCCATATATATAATTTAAAAGAAGAAGAAGAGGAGGAGGAGTAACACTCTCCATCAGTGATAAATGTTAAACAAAATGTTATGTGAAATAGTCCACATGGAAAGTGAAGTGTTCTTCTTCAGAGATAGAAAAGAATAAAGTATACATAAACTGATTGAACATACAAAATACTATGCTACCTTTAAAAAGGCAACAAGAGTCTATTATATGATTCTATGTCTATGGGAAAATATGCCAAATCATAAAAATCTGTGGAGACAGAAAATAGAAGCATGGATGAGAAGACTGGAATAAATGGATATGATGTGGCTGTCTAAGGGTGTAATGTTTCTTTTGGGGTTGATGTAAATGTTCTGAAGTTGACCATAGTGGCATGGTATACATCTATATATACACTGGAGACTCGTGAATTGCAGGGTTTGAGTGGATGAGTTTTGCAATCTATTTATCTCAATGCTGTAGTTACATTTTTTTTTTTACTGCTCTGACGATACATTGACAATTGGCTTACAGTCTTAGTGGATACAGTCCCTCACAGCAGGGAAGTCACTGCAGCAGGAACATGAGGTGACTGGTCACACTGCATCCACAATCAGGATGCAGAGAGAGATGGATGGTGGTATTCCATCTATATCATCCTTCCAGCCCATAGAATGGCTGCATCCATATACAGGTTGGGTGTTGGATAAACCTTTCTGGAAATACTCTCACTGATAGGCCTAGCGGTTTGTCTCCTTGGTGGCTGTAAATTCTATTAAGTTGACAATCAAAATGAACTATCATACTCAAAAAACCTATTAACAAACACCAACAGTACTTTCCCTGCTGCTCTGCTCTCCCTAGTCATGTTCAATGGCCATCATTAAGACTGGATGAGCTATGACTGTTGGGCTGGGAATGATACACAATGCTACCACAACCATCATTTTAATATTCAAGGAATTTGGACACTGTGCAGATTAACCATCAAATTGATTGTATTTTGTTTTTGTTTTTGAAATCCAACTTCCTAAGAACTCCTAGAAGCTAGCTTACTTTTCATGATTACAGTAAAAATGACCATTGCCAGTTAAAGGCACATTACAAATTGAGCATAAATCATAACATCTATAGAACAAGCAAAGGTCTTTTTCAATTTTTCCTTTAATTCTTGAATGCATTAAGCATTAATTATAAAAGTTTCTTTTTAGAAAAACGGAGAAGGGGTTGGAAAGATGGCTCAGTGGTTAAGAGCACTGACTGTTCTTCCAGAGACCTGAGTTTGATTCCCAGCATCCACATGGCAGCTAACAACTGTCTGTAATTCCAAGATCTGACACCCTTACACAGTTATACATGCAGGCAAAACACCAATTCACATAAAATAAAAATAAATATTAAAAAAATTTTAAAAAGAAAGAAAAAGGGAGAAGAAAACTATCTCTTCTAAAGTTCATTTTTAAATCTCTCTCTCTCTCTTACACACACACACACACACACACACACACACACACACACACTTTGAAATCCTGTAATAAGTTATTTATGGGGGAAAACCTAATAATCTAAGAAAGTAAATTTCTGCAAAACTATGATGATGAGGCTTAATTGCCATCTTAAGTCTGGATTTCTGGACCACATGGAGAATTTGCAGCAATTATCCCTACCTTTCTTATTTGCTCAGGCTTCAGGTAGGCTAAAGACATTCATTGTGAAAGGTTCCATGACTAATTTTTCCTTAATCAAATCAGAAATTTAAATTCCCTTCCCTGATAGCACAGAGCCAGAGGATATGATCTTCATTATAGAAGACTCTGGATGCATGCATGAGAACATTCTATAAATCTGGGCCAAATAGTATTTTAAGACATCAAGAGCTAGTAAGATTTTGTATTATATTTAACTGCACGTTACAGTAAAATAAAATTGCTAAGAAGTGAGAGCATAAATAGTCGATTCCTGTTAGTTTATTATACCCTTCCTATCAGGATGCCCAGAAGTTACATCTTTAGATACATTCTTTGCATAATTTGAATTTGAATATTTGAGATGAAGGATTAAATCAAGAAGATAATATTTGGTGTGGGCAAGATAGCACAGTCTATATGATGCTTGCTACACAAGGACCTGACTTTGATCCCCAGAACTCATGAAGAAAGCCAGGCAAGGAGGCATCAGCCTGTAATCTAATAGGGAGGCAGAGGCAGGATTTGGGGGATTTGCTGGGCAGCTTGTCAGCTCCACGTTCAGGAAAAGATTCTATCTCAGAAAATAAGCTGAACATCGACTGAAGAAGATATGCAATGTTGACCTCTGACCACCACACATGCATGCAAATGCACATCTATATGTACACATAAGCATATATACACACAAAAAAGAAAGCTTAAAAATGTATAGTGTCTAACCTCATAAAAGCATACTCATGCAAAAAAAATTTAAAATTTAGTATAACTTCAAGAACATATCCTAAGGAAGTTCCAAAGATACTAGAAGAATCCAAAAAAATTTTAAAGAACTAAATATACCTACCACAATACACTACCATGAAGAGGTCCTGACAGCACCAAATGTTAGAAAGAATATGGAGACATGAGAAACTAAATTTCCCATATACTTTAGGACACTGATAATTTTCTATGAAGCTAAATACACAACATCTATACTGTGGCCCAGTGCTCTTACTCACAGGTATCTATCGAAAAGATTAAAGACAATTATCCATACAAAGACTTATATAAAACTGGGTCCATTGCATAAATATTCACATAGTAGAAGAGATCTTCTGCAAGGACAGAATGCAGCCCATGAGGGGTCTGCCTTCCTAAGATAATCATATCCCCAGTGTCCCTATGCATCGGGAGTTAGCAGTCTACGAATAAACATTTCCAGAAAGAAACAGCACCTTCACATTGAACCTTCTGCAAAGATGACTAATTAGAATATCAATTATCAGGAGGAATTTGGAGGGTTACAAGTCCAGAGCCTAATTATAATTCCTCTTGAGCTATCTTTAGACCCTTAATAGCCATTCTTCACCCACCTTGCTGTCTGATCTAATATCAGTGTGGCTATCAGGGGAACCTTTTTAAAGAATACATTAGTTTTAGCAGCCTTGTAGTGTTTATTAATGCAAGAGCTAAGAAGCCACAGGGTGCCCAAGCATTGGCTCACACACTGCTCTGGCTATGTCTACAAAGGTGTTTTGGAATGAGATGGATGATGGAGGGCTGCAGGTGTGGCTCCATGATGGAGCCTCATCTAGATGAACATTTGACCCAGTACAGCAGCTTGCTCTCCATGATGGAGTTGAGGCTGAAAACAAAATACTGGATTTTGAAGGAAACATTAGCAAATAGACGCCTGGAATACCACAACAGGCTGAAATTTCTATGCAGGAAGGGGAGTTTCTGCAGCCTGGCTGTCTTGATATGGAGCTTCAGTAAGGAAGTATCTCTCTGGGTCTCCAGCCTGCTTTGAACCTGGAACCATAACACTGATTCTCCTGAGTTTCTAGGTTTCCTGCTATGGTTCTCTAAACTCATCATCATCAACCTCCATAAATCCAGTTTGTGTGTGGGGTTTGTGTGTGTGTGTGTGTGTGTGTGTGTGTGTGTGTGTGTGTGTGTGTGTGTATTGGTGTGTGTGAGAGTATCTGTGAATGCAGGCACATGGATGGAGGTCCAAGGTTAATCTTTGCCTTCCACCTCAGTTCAGAGGCTCTCTTGCTGTATGTTTCTGTATATACCAGGCTGGCCCTTGACTTTCCCAGCAATCATTCTTCTTCTGCCTCCTGTCCTCATCAAGGTACTCTGGAATTACAGATGTGTGAACCACTGCATCTGTTTTATATGGGCTCTGTAGGTCTGAACTCAGGCCATCACAGACTCTCATGGCAAGCACTTTACCCACAAAGCCATTGCCACAACCTGAGCTGAGAGGTGTGAATCTATACACACCTCTGCATTTAGTGCTGTTTCTATAGAGAATTCTGACGACTATAGAGTTGTTGATAAAGCAGGGTGAACCTAGGACAGGAAAGGGGGCACCCAGGTAACCCTTCCTGGGTTGGATTTGGACTTCCTGGTCCAGAGCAATGATAGTCACCTGAGGTTTATGAGTTTACTTTATATAGTAATTGGATTTTAGATTATAATTTGTCTCCATTTTATACCCCAACCATTTTATAATTTTTGTTCTCCATGGACCCCTGTCACAAAAATTTAAAAATTCTGGGTAAGTTTTCCAAAAGCAAATCATTTAGTAGGATCATTACTACTAAAAGCTTTCCATAGATGGGCCTCTCCTAGGAAATCTCATTAGTCTGTTTACCACAAGGTCAATTGTCTACATGTTTATAAAAATTACATCAGATCGCTTTTTTTTTTCCTCTCAAGCGTGTTGTCCTAGCAACAGAGAGAAGTGGACCATAGGTCAGCTGCTGGACTTCTGACCATGCCTCAGAACTGACATGAAGTGGCACACAAGAGAACACTGCCCATCCTGCCACATAAAAGATCTCCAAATCTCCAGTCACTGGGGGCTTTCCACGAGGCTCTGGAAGGTGCCTCTAAGCACAGCCATCCCAAGGGTTGGGGACTAGGTGCCACCATGTCAGTGGTTATTTAGGAAAGAGAGTAAGGGATCCAATGTCACATAAAGAAGTAAATATTAGAATTTCTGTGTTAAATGTAGCCACTCACCCAAGCAAATCCTAAAGTGTAACCTTTATTTCCCTATGGTATACATGAGGCTCAGCGTTCAGTAACTTGTTCAAGGTTGTTTTCTAGTATTTTATATAAACCATGCAAGGTGCCATTTTTTATATCTAATTTATTTCATTCAGCATGAATGAAACAAGGTAAGCATCTGGTGTCCCTAATTATCTGCTTATCTCCACCCTAAAGTCCAGGGGGATATGAGTGAACAGAGGAGGTACTCCTTGCTCCCTATAAAGTAGGATCTATGTCCCAAACAACACACAGGTTAGGATGACTTCAACCAATGAGAATTTTTTGAACAAAAATAACACAATATTAGCCATGCTTGGATGTGTGAAGAAAACTCATGAGAAGGAGAAAGAATTCAGAATTGTTATGGAGGAGTTCCTAGGGGTGGGTTGGTTGGTTGGTTGGTTTTATTTTGGGGTGGAGGGGTTGTTTGTTTCTTTGTTTAGCAATGATTTACAGTTATGTCTTAGGACAGGGCACAATGAGCCAACTTACTTGGGCTGTCTAAACTCAAAGCAGACAAAAGTTAAATAAAATCTTAAGACAGGGATTCACATGGGAGTGAATGAGGCTGGCAGGCTCCTAAGCATGTCGGGAGGCACTGTGAATGCACCTGGAGTGTCATGTTGAGAGATGAATCAGCAGAGTGTCTTTAGCAAGCAAATGAAGACTTCCTGGTTTTATTTTGTTTTGTATTTCCTTTCTGGAAATTAACTTCATGTGACTGGGGTTTTTGTTTTGTTTTGTTTTTTATCTCAGGATGACTTCAGTAGTAAAGATTTCCTGGTTAAATCCTCAGTGAGAACTGTAGAAGGAACCCTTTCACCTAATTCTGCCCACTGGAAGGGGCCAAGGAAATGTCAAATAAATTCATCAGAAGAACAAATGGCCTAATCAATAAATGGACAAATGAACTGAACAGACAGTTCTCAAATGAAGTACAAATGACCAGTAAATACGTGAAAATGTGTTCAACATCCTTAGCCATGAGGGAACACAAATCAATAGAACATTGAGATACCACCTCATCCCAGTCAGAAAGCCTGTCATCCAGAAAACAAGAGAACAATGAACACTCATGAGTACTGGAGGTTTTACACACTGCTGGGAATATAAACCAGTGCATCCACTATGAGAGTACAAAGGCTCCTCAAAACATGAATGGGATTACCATGTGACCTAGCTCTGATATCCTGGGTGTGCTTAAATTAAGCCTATCACATATACCTGCATACCCACATTGATCACTCTGTGATTCCCTACAGCCAAGTCACGCAACCAGCCCAGGGCAGCTTGTGCGGAGAAGGATAGAGTTTGTTCACTGTTATAGACTCCATCTGAGATACCCGCTTCCCCAAAGGTCATGTGTTAAGGACTTGGTCACTAGCCTGTGGTGTTATTGAGAGATGGGGTAACCTTTAGAAGGAATCGGGTCATTATGAGTACACTCTGGGAGAGTTGATTGAGACCCTGAGCCCTTCCCCTCCCTGCTTCTCAGTTCTGTGAGGTGTGTTACTCCCTCCACCCCTCAATCTCCACAATGCTGTTCAGTCTCACCAGAGGCCAAAGGAGTGAGACGAAGTAACAATAAACTGAAATCCCTGTGCCATTATCCAAAACAATCTTTCCTTTGTTGTTTGTTTGTGTGTGTGTGTGTATGTGTGAGTGCATGTGTGTATTTGTAAGTTTGTATGTGTGTATGTGAGTGTGTGTGTATGTGTGTATGTGTATGTGTGAGTGTGTGTGTATGTATATGTGTAAGTGTGTGTGTATGTGTGAGTGTGTGTGTATGTGTGTGTGTATGTGTACGTGTGAGTGTGTGTTTGCCTGGGAACAGGTGGGTTGTTCTTTATACTCTGGCATATTGTTTCTGCAGATGGAGTGGAACAGTCAGGCTGGGTCTAAGCCATCCCTTATAGCCAGAGGCAATTGCTCGGTATAGCCTAACCCAATTCCTCACCACCTGAGGCTATTACCCAACACTCCATATCGTGTTTTTCTTTTTTGCAGTTTTGGGGGTAGAACCCAAGACCTAGTGCACATTAGGAAAACTCACTCAGCCTCCATTTTTTCCCTTGGTTCTAATGAGTTCTCTCCATCTCTACAATGATGCCACATCACACCAATCCTGCTTTGAATGGATTCAGAAGCATAATCTCTCCACAAAACACTCTTGCCTCCTACCATCTGTTTTTAGCTTTATGGCCAAAGTGGACATCTTTCAAAAATGCAAATGGGGCCATGATGAAAACTTTTTAGAGGCCTTCCTTGGTATCAGGATGGAGAGGAGATGCCTTACTGCAGTCTACAAAGCCAGGATGGCTCCAGTCCCCCCCTCCCCCCACCTCCAGCCTCCATGCTCTACTCCGTCTGTCCTTCAGCAATCTGTGCTATTGTGCTCTCAAAGTCCTTTGCACTCAGATAAATTCCATCTGGCAGAGAGCGCATTTCCATTCAGGAACCTGTCTCAGCCTTTCCAGCCTCAGCTTAGTATCTCTCCAGGGCAGCTCTCTAGTGGTCCTGCCAGCTCTTAAGACTCTCCCTGTGTGAACTCTGCTTACAGTTGTGACTTCACAGTGGAACTCATGATTCCCTGCTTGCATTAGCTAATTTGTTGCTGTGACAAAATACCTACCATAGCCACTTAAGAAAGGGGTTTCTTGGCCTCAGTTTAAGAAGGGCTATAATTCATAGTAGTGCAGACAGTAAGGTCAGGAAATAAAAGTCCAGCCTCCCCTCCCTACCCAGTGAGCCATCTCTTCCAATGAAGTTTTTCTCCCAACAGCTCCATGACCCTTTAAAGCAGTGCCACCGGTTAGGAATCAAGAGCTCAAACACTGTTAGCTGATTTAGGGCTCACAGCCTATGACCCAACAAGCCAGCTTCAGCCACCGGTCCTCAATAAGCCAATTAAAAGAACCAAATTAACAGTGAAAAGTAGGAAAAGAAGATTTGGTCAACGTGGACATGATGAGAAGAAAGAAAAGGAGAGTCAGTGACTTCCCCCAAGCCCACCTTCAAGGGCAGCAACATGTGGGTCAGATTTAAATAGAAATCAAGAGGTTTGCATAGGTGATCAGTCCAGCCAAGGTGTGGACCCTGGCCACCACTGCCTCAGCTCCAAGTCTACCCTACAAGGTCATCAAAGGAGCTGTGAATGTTTCTCCAGAAGACAAGTTCCCCCTCTAGATGCCTCCAGGGCTTCCATCATCTTCCAATGGAAGATTAAAGAAATTCTAATTTCTTGGAGTCCATTGTTCCAGTAGTCTGATAGGGAAATATATCTTTAGAATATATTCATCCCTGCCAGACAGGTGGGTTATAAAGCCACCTTGCTTTTCTTTCTCTTTCTATTCCTCCTTAGATGCCATCGGTACTAGATGACGTACTCCCTCTCTGTTATCACCATAAGCACAGATCTGAGAAAATAGCAAACAGCCAAGCATTGAAATAAAATTAATCTCACAGCTATAGGGGCCAGAAGAAGAGTCAGCACCATCTTCCTGCATCTGGCCTCTTTCTGCAGGACCAGGCTAAAGCAAATGTGTGGCTTATTTGGCCATGCAGCCCTGACCTGACTTGGGAACTGCTTGGTGAACAGCCTAAACCTGGCCATAACAGGATGAGGTCCCAGGGTAACCAGTCAGGAGAGAAGGCTCTGGCCATGGTCTGGGGAATTTTTCTCCTCTGTAATATATAAGGGCAATTTTAATGGCAGAATATTTCAAGATGCTTAGAATGTAACCTAGCTAATAGAGAAAAATTCTTACTTTTATCATTATAAGTGAGAGATTAAAAAACAACTAAAGATATTTTAAAGACCTCATGGGCGGGGAGAAGGGGTTAAGGGGGAGTATAGCAAAGTATAATGATGTAAGTATAAAGAACCATAATGAGCTCATTGTTTTGTACACTTAAAATTAAAGGACAGAAACCAACAAAGGCCATATTAATAAAAACTATTTAGAAGAATCATTTCTAGAAAAATAGTTTAGGTATATGTAATAGACACACACATATATATGTATATACATATATACAAATACATATATATACATACATATATACACACATATATATACATACATGCATGCATACATATATACATACATATATGTTGCGCGCCACCTCGCCAGCAAGAAAGACGCGACACCTAGGCTCTTCTTTCAGCAGTTTTATTCAGGAACCTTGAATTCTGACTTCTGACTTACTTACTTACTTATGCCGGGGACTGACTGACTTGCTACATGTTCTCTCTCATTCTCTCTCCTTCATGACCATGGGGAAACCTGCCTGCAGCCTAAATAGCCTCTGGGCAGCCAACCCCAGTACGCCACGTAGGCACTACCGATAGGTCCAGGTACGTGGAAGCAAGCCAGATCCTCAGCCTAGCCAATTATGGGATAGTTTGTCACTGAGAGTACTCACCATCAGGAAGGTGGAGGCGTGGCTACACGCAGCTCTCCACACATATATACACACATATATACATATATACATACATGCATACATATATACATACATATATATGCATGCATAAATACATACATATATATATATATATAGCTAGACTAAAAACTACCTTTTAAATTTTTCTGTATTAACAACTCCAAAAAAAAAAAAAAGAACAGATGAGAATCATGTGTTCTAGTTCCTTGAGTTCACCTGCATTTGTGTTTTAGACCCAAACCTTCTATTTCTATTAAAGTTCCTAAATTAAATATGAAACTTTCAGATAATCCACACTAAGTATTCATAAGATCTATCTGGTCTACCTTGCTTGTGTGTGGGGGGGGGGGTGTACCTGGAGACCAGAAGAGGTCATCAGGCTTCCTGCTATGTCACACCCTGCGTTGTTCCCTTGTGTTGGAAATCTGTCACTCAGCCTGAAGCTAGGCTTTCACTGAACCCGAAAGCACCAGCAATCCTCCTGCCTCTACCCACAACATCGCTGAAGTGTGTGTGTGTGTGTGTGTGTGTAAAACCATATCTGCCTTTTTAGGGGGATGCTGGGATTTGAATGCAGGGCCTCACATTTGCACAAAAAGTGCTCTTCCCCAGCTATCTACTTTGCTTTTGAAGTCAACATTCATTTATTTGTTTTAATTAAGTCTGCTCTTATTACATAATTTTAGAAATTTCAAAAGATCTTACACTAAAATATTAAAACTACTCAAAAAGACACATGACTTGTAGAAAACACCCATGCACGAACCCTACATGCACCTGGGCACAGCCATTCTCTCAGCTTAACAGATGACTTATAGCACAAGAAAAACCATTCCCCGAATACTTGCTATACGTGAGTCTCTGTGCTGAAGTTTACCTCATGGGTTCTATTTCCTACTGGTAAGTAGCTACAGAAGGATTTACAAACTTGAATCCATTAAAGATGGCCCCCTTCCCCATAGTACGATGTGGACCCACTTCCTGTTTTCCTGGTAGCACAACAGAAGTAAACATTAAAACTGCCCCTCCTGGGGACTTCTAGACCTTTTGAGAAGTCAGAGATAGTAGGGGCCTGTGAAGCTATTAAGGGAAAGATGCTTCCTTCCAGTTAAAAGAGTAGAATCTACTTTTGATCTGCTCCAGAATGTCACACTATTGTCTCCTCCCTTAAGAGTTAATCTAACCGGGCCTGTCAATCACGTGGCTAAGAGACCATTCCTCAGGAAATCTGATTCACCAGAAGACATACTAAGGCGACGTCGGGAGGAGTACTATTCCCTTAATGACAAAAAGTACAAAGTACTTACCCTTCCAGAAGCCCTTCTTCTGAGGCAGTTCCTACAGGACCTCCCTCTCCTTCCCCTCCCCTTCCCTCCCCTCCCCTTCCCTCTCCTCCTTTCTTTTCTCTCTCTCCAATCCCTTTGCTGCCTAAACACACTTTCCCTGACTCTGGTTCTCAGAGTTGCTGCCAGGACCCAAGACTGCAGCAATAACTAAACAGGGACTCTTGCGGAAGCCACGGAGCTATTGAACACACCAGATCTCTTCCAGCCTAACTCAAAGAGGCATGGCCATCTCCCTTCCTCTTCTCCATCTCCTTCCTCCCAGCAGCAGCTGAGACTTAAATCTGGCCTGCCATGTTGTTTTTCTCTCGGAATGCAATAAAATGGTCCTCAAGCTCCATCTGAGATAATTTATAAACTTTTATTAAACTTTATTTTTTAGTGTCTATATTATTATGTGTAGGAAGAGACAGAGAACACCTCTACAAAGTAAGTCCTCTCCTCTGCCTTTATGTGGATTCTGTGGGTTGAAGTTGGGTTATTAGGCTGTGAAGCAGATACTTTACCCACTGAGCCATTGTGTTAGCTCTGATTTTAAATTCTTTTGTTAACAAGACTAATAACACCCAAAAGGGAATTCCTTTCTCCTTCGATAATATTAGGCCTGAGTTAGGGGGCTAAACAGGACACATTTTTTTTTCTGCAGACTTACAGGTACTAGCAAGCACCCCACCTGGAATATACCTGAAGTCTGGACAAGCTCCCTAGGACCTCAGACTTCACAAAAGAAACACAAAATACCTGAGGTACAGTAGCTCTCTGTGTCTGTCTTAATTAGGTTTCTATAGCTGTGAAGAGACACCATGACTATGACAACTCATATAGGAAAAACGTGTAGCTGAGGTGACTGACTTCCATTTTCATACATTTAGGCCATTATCATCATGGTGCAACATGATGGCATGGAGGTAGACATGGTGCTGGAGAAGGAGCTGAGAGTCCTACATCTTGACTCAAAGGCAACAGGAAGTGGTCTGAGTGTCAATGACTTGAGAAAAGGAGACCTCAAAGCTCATTGCAACAGTGACACACTTCCTCCAAAAAGGCCACACCCACTTCAACAAAGCCATACCCCCTAATAATGTCACTCCCTATGAGCTTATGGGAGCTAATTACATTCAAACTACCATAGTGTCGCTCCATTTCCAGCACCTGGTCCTCATAATTGATTCTGGGATTCCTGAGGCGATAACTAAATAGTCTGAGTTTGTAAATTCGTAGGCGTCCAGATCCCAAGAAAATGACAGCTGACATGAAACTTAGAGACCTTGGGCATCAAAAGGCTGAAGCACATCCCAGCCCAGGCAGTGAACACCAGAAGTACCATCTTCCACATCTCTGCTCCATCCTCCAGATTCCTTCCTCTCCTCCCCACAGTGCAAGACACTGCCTTCCTTCCCCGCTCCTAATGCCTTAAAGGAGGCTTCTTTATTTTCTATATTCCTTCTGACATTAAAAAATTATTTGTGGCCCCAAGGGACGATCTGTGTGTCTATTGTATCTGAGACCTGCTGCCAACTACAACTTTGTGAAGCAGCTATTTCTACTCCTGTTCCTGTTCTAGCATTTAAAAAAAAAAAATCTAACAAAATGCTAAGACTTCAAAGTGTCAAAGAAATCGCACAAGTTTGTATCCATTAAGCGTAATAACCTTTCTTAAATACAAGGTTAGTCTGAAATGGAACAATTATCATGTGAATAAACTAAATTGTTGATTGTTGATTGATTTTAGCAGAGTTGCTGAGGGCTTGGCTTTACCATCCAAATATGCACAGTGACCCAAAATAAGGACTGAGAGAAGGAAATAGCTACAGAACAAATAAGATGCTGATTAACACATCATCCTTTCCATCCCAAATAAAGATTTCCATTTTTTTTCACTCATATAATTATAGTTCAAAAGCTCAAAAAAAGAGCCCTGTAGAAAATACCAATTAATAGTTTTCAGTGGGTAAATTTTAACTTGGTCTCTGATTAATGTTCTAGAAATATGTGGATTGCTTCCATCAAAATGGTCTCTCCTGGTTACTAATTTTCAGGTATTACAAACCTAAAACACAAAAGAGAAGAAAAGGCTATAACTCAGCAAGGTGCCTTTGGTTGTAAGCACATGGACATGTTCAGGTCCCCAGAACCCACATAAAAGTCAAGTGTGGCAGAGTGAATAAACTTCCTAGTCAAGAAAACTCGGGCTTGAATGCAGACCTGTTGTTTCAACTGGGCTGGTTCCATCACAGGACTAGCCTGCTCCTAGGAAAGCAGGCTCACCTTAACCCACTCTAAAGAGGTAGATTGAATAATTAGTCCTTTAGTGAGATTCTCTACTCTTCCTCCCCAGCATCTTCACCCCTCGTGCAGCCCATTGGGCCTCATGACTACAGCAATGCCATCATCATGTGGCTTGTAAGCCTGCTGCTCTTCTAAATAGTTCAGAAAAGCAAAGCTTCTCCTTTTCTTTTTTCTATCTCTTTTCTAAGCATGCTTTCCTTAACACTTTGGGCTTTTCCCCAACATTGTGGACTCCTTCTTCTTTCTCTAAAGCCTCCCTCCCTTCATGTGGCTGCTTGTCTGCAATATATGACCCCTTTGTTTTTCCTTCTCTCTTATATTCCCCTCTGTAGTAAGAAGCTTCTGTCCCAGCCAAGCCCAGAGATCTGGACCAGCAGTCCCAAATAATCACACAAAGTCTTATATTAATTACATGCTGTTTGGCCTATGTCTTAGGCTTATTAGTTGCTCATTTTTACTCTTAACTAAAGAGAAAGAAGAAGGAGTCCACATAATTAGCTGTCTGTCTTAGCACCTTTTCTCAGAGCAGCATCCCACTTCCTTTGTGTCTCCCTGGCATCTCTGCTCTGTTCTTTCTCTTTCCAGAGTATTCTTGGATTGGTAGCCCCACCCATACTTCCTGTTTGCCTTCTGGCCAATCAGCATTTTATTAAACCTGTAGGAGGGACAAATATTTACAATATACATGAGCATTATCCCACAGCACCCCTTCTCCAACTAGCAGCTGAAGTTAGTTAGCCTGCCCTATTATTTTTCTTTTATTATTATTTTTAAGTTTTTACTATTTTATGTATATAGATGTTTGCTTGCATGTATATTGTGTACCATGTACATGGTGCATGACATATCAATAGAGGCCAAAAGAGGGCACCAGATCCCCTAGAACCAGGAGTTACAGATAGTTATGAGCTACCATGTGGTTGCTGGGAATTGATCCCAGGTCCTCTGTAAGAGTAGCCAGTGCTCTCAACAGTTGACCCATCTCTTCAGCTCCAGGATTTTTCTTTTAAACTCAAATAAAATTATCCCTGAGTTTCCATCTGAGTCTATTCTTAAAAATTTTTAAAGACTAAGAACCCCAAGAGAGAACCCTGATTTCTGCTTTAACATAAGCTTGTGCCTGTAACCCCAGTGCTGGCAGAGATGGAGACAAATGGATGTCGCTGGCCAGCCAATCTAGCTAAATTGGTGAGCTCTGGGTTCAGTGAGAGACTTGGTCTCAAAAAATAATGTGGAAAGTGACTGAGAAAGATGATGTAGAATATTATTCTAACTAGGCAAAGATGTGTTACATTTGCTCATGCTGCATTTGTTTAGTGCAGTAAGGTGTGTTTAGTTATGTAAGGATTGTTGCGTTTGCTTCACCTTGCCTGCCTTGATTGGTCTAATAAAAAGCTGAATGGCCAATGGTTAAGCAGAGAAAAGATAGGCATGGCTGGCAGGCAGAGAGATTAAATAGAAGAAGAAATCAAGGCTAGGGAGAAACAAGAGAAGAAAGAGGGAAGAATGAGGGAACAGACAGAGAAACAGTTAAATTAACAAAGATAAAAAGCCCGAGGCAAAAGGTATATAAAGAGAAACAGGTTAAGTTAAAAGACCTAGCTAGAGATGAGCCTAAGCTAGGCTGAGCATTCAAAATTAATAAGTCTCTGCATTATGATTTGGGAACTGGTTGGTGGCTCAAAAGAAAAAGCCCACTGAAGAAAGATACCCAATACCAACAACCTCTGACCTCCACATATAATTACACATGTGAATGTGCACTTTTGTGCAGATATGCCCACAAATGAACACATATAAAAGCAAAAAAAAAATCAATAGAAATAAATCCAATTATTGGGACATTGGGTGATGGTCACCTCTGTTTGCTAAATTTCCTCCTGGAATTTAAACTCAGAGACAGTTTCTTGTTAAATACTCTATCTTTGTTAACTTTTTGAAGTGCTGCATTTGGAATTAAGGTTGTGAGGTAAATACCAGAGTCAGCATAGTCTTCCAGTATTTGTCAGAGACCATTTTTGCATCTATACATTGTGTATCTGCACCCCCACTCCATCGTCCTATGCCAGCAAGACCTTTGATACAGTTCTTGATACAGCCAAGATCACTGTTTCATAGAAGCATCATAAAGTACATTTCCAAACAGTTCTGTGGCAGACACTCTGGCAACCTGATACCCACCCCTTGTTGATACCAAAGCAAAACTGATAAAGTTCTAGAATGTTCTAATATGGTCTGTCTCTCTTTGTCAGTTAAGCAGGCATGGTTCCGGTTTTAGA
This sequence comes from Sigmodon hispidus, assembly GCA_004025045.1. Classification (NCBI taxonomy): domain Eukaryota; kingdom Metazoa; phylum Chordata; class Mammalia; order Rodentia; family Cricetidae; genus Sigmodon; species Sigmodon hispidus. Next base: position 41,463 of record PVIH01001888.1, read on the forward strand.
ATTCTCTCTTGAGAGCACTTCCAAACCCCCTGAGAGTCAGTGTGATATTTTTCTTTTGACCTAGAAAAAGGAAACTATAATAGGTTTCCTGCTGAGTTAACTCCCTAAAAAAAGAACTGTTTGGTAAATTTAGCTGTTTAACAACATCTCTATTTCCATTTTCATTAAGAAAAACTGGCAAAATGGAAAAATAAAAAACACCTCAGTTTGACCTTGCCCGGGACTAAAGTAGTTGAAACTCTGCATTAACCTTGGGTCACAGGGTCAACTCTGGATGGACCCTGGACACCAACTCAGCATTTCATTCTTCCCACCAAGGACTTTACAGGGACTGTCTGTCATGGCTGAGCTTATTCACCTTTCAAAGGGCTCAGAGTGGAAGTCCCATAGTAACTCATGCAGATTGGTTCAAATGTTTTTAAAAGTAGGCAATTTAATAAAAAAAAAAAAAAATGCCAAGGCAGCTACCAGTGAGAGCACTGAAATTTATTCTATGAGAATCTAATTGGAAGGCTTTAATGTTCTGTAGGAGGGGTTGGGGAACCAAAACACCGGCAGCTTGGCTAAGAGGAGCTCATTGACTTAAATACAATGGGTGTACTTTGAACACCATTTGCACAGATTCTTACTTCTTGATGAATTTTCAGAAAGACCTAAAAAATTTTAAAGCTTCCATCTTTGGTTATTCCCTCAGCTTCTGTCTAAGTAGGACACCTGGTCACTAATAGACAGCTGCTAGAACTGTAAGGTCGCTGGAAATCTGGGCCTGGGGTCTTGTGACAATGGCCACCCAATCCAAAGTATTTCAACTGGGCAAAAAGTGTTATTCCTTCTGAAGGATGCACACCTGTGTCAAATCAAACAGGCAAGCGCACCCAGTGTGGGTCCAACTGGGTTTCTATTCCCAATGCAAACAGGTCCTCTGCCTCTCGCTGAGTGGTCAGAGCTCCACCTGGAATTTGTCCAAGGCTGGCCGACTCAAAGCAGCACAGTTGATAAGCAGAGTGCAATTTTGAGCCTGGAGTGCAACCCTGAGCATATATTTTAATTTCAAGAAATGCTGACCCTGGAGGAAGTTGAATTTCTGCCAAGGGGCTTCTTTAGCTTTTCTATTTTTCAGTATGGAGTTTGTCTCATTTAACCCTTAGATAGAAAACACATTTCATTTTATTTACATTTCCCACATTACCCAACAGCAGTCCACTTATCCTACGATATATCTAGATAGTGACAGCTTGCACACAGTTCACAGAAAGCGACTTGCTCCGCAAAGGTTAGCAGTCTGGGCCATCACTCACACCCTGCGGTAATTAAGAGTGTAGGTATCATGTATACACGGTTGTTTCATCATTTCAGCTAGACACTTGGGCGGACACAACAGAGCAGAGCCTCAGAATGCAGCACAGGCTTGCTTCTGATTTAAAAGCTGCATGCTTCTGACAGCTCTGAGCGGTGCTTTTTATGGTTTTGTTTACCTTGTTCTAAATGAAATGACAATTCATTTTTCACAAATAAGCTGAAGACTCTTTGCACCAAATATTTTCTTTTCCTTTGAAGTAAATTTAAAAGAGGCTCTGGGATGCATTTATATTTTCTTCTTAAACAGCAAGTGGAAAATCACCCCCAAAGGTATGCATTTCGATTTCTGGTGAGAAGACCTGCAAAGCGAGATCCAGTCCGTGGATCATTTTTATTAAAAAAAAAAAAAAAATTCATGGGCTATGTTGTGGTGATCTGTTGTATTAGTTAGTTTGCTCTTACAGTGGTGGTGGCAGCAGTGGTGTTTTGTTATTGCTGTTGAAAAAAGATCTCACTCTATAGTCAAGTGTCCTGGAACTCACTATCTTGCCCAGTCTGACCTCAGATCATAGGAATCCTCCTGCATCAGCCTCCTAATCACTGGGATTTACAGTGTGAGTCATTACCCTTGGTAAGATCATTGTTTTAGAATGAGAAGACATGTTAGCGCTGGACCAATGAAACAAGTGCATATTTGAAGTATGTCTAGCATACGACTCCACAATAGCACTCCTTAGCATATGACCAACAGACTCAACATCCTTCTCCACAGATCCCTGCCCAGTCATGTTCATTGCTGTTCTCTTCATAATAGTTAGGAAATGGGGCTGGAGAGATGGCTCATCGGTTAAGAGCACCGTCTGCTCTTCCAGAGGACCCGGGTTCGATTCCCAGCACCCACATGGCAGCTCACAACTGTCTGTAGTTTCAGTTCCAGGCAAACACCAAGGCAAATAAATAAATAAAAGTGTAAAAATAAAAAAAAATAAAAATAGTTAGGAAATAAAAATAACCTAAATGTCCTTCAGATGATGAAATGTGTTTTGAATTTGTCGACAAACTGCCCTTATTTATTGGGGAGCTGAGGATACAGCCAGAGGAGCCAGCAAAAAATTTAAGGTTCTGATCTAAACCCAAATAATAGCTTTTAGGAAATAACTTTTTGTGGAGAAAATACTGACAATTTTCAGGTCTTGACACTGATACCCTAAAAGCTAAGCAAACTAATCTTCAACTCTTTCAAGTACACAACGAAATCTATGATGTCATAATTCAAAGGAAATAACTGTATTATGAGTACAATGTTTTATACATGTGATGAATATTTGTGGATTCTAGTGTAACTGCCAGCAGAGAGGTATTCATGGCAAGGCCTCAAAGAGCATAAGGGATGGCTAATCTTACCTGTCAACTTGACACACCTGGGAAGGAGGAGCCTCGGTGGAAGAATTGCCTCCATTGAATTGGTCTGTGAGCATGTCTGTGGGGCATTTTCTTGATTCATGCAAAAGGGTCCAGCCCTCAGTAGGCAGTGCCAACCCTAAGCTTTATAAACTAGCTGAGCAAGCCAGGGGAGCAAGCCATTAAGCATCCTTCCTCTGTGGTCTCTGCCTCAGTTCCTACCTCCAGGTCCCTTCCTTGAATTCTTGCCCTGCCTTCCCTTGATGATGGACTGTCAGCAATGAGCTGAAATAAATCCTCTTCTCACCAAGTTGCTTTTGGCTATGGTGTTTATCACAGCAGCAAGAAGTAACTAGGGGATAGCACAGTGTGTTATCAGAATGTGTCTTTTTCCATAAGACTCACCTTCCATCCTGAATCTTCTATATGCAATCTGCTATTACATATAATGGCAACTAAATTTGGCTTTGACAATATAATTTGTGTCACTGGGAACTGTTTTTCTTAAATATAATAACTTTACTTGGCTATAAAAGTGAAACAGTATGTGCATATCTACTACATGTTTATCCCCCTACAAATATGTAAAAGGAAAGAAATGGGACTTGCCTAGCATATAATATGTACTCTAGAATAACTTACAGGCAGAACACTTCACATTTAATTATACTCTCACTCAGGAATCTCGTAAATTTTTAATACTGATCTGTATTTCAGACATAGAGAAACAAGCTGAGGATAAACACTAGATTCATGAATATACAGCAATTGCTGAGCTTATGAAACACAAAAGCCCTCCCTCTGCCATCCTCATGGATGCTGTCATACTTCACCTGTTTGTGAGACCTTTCCTGTCTCTGAGGTTTTACAACTATACACACGTAAACACCCTTATATCAGTAGCAAAAAAGTTTTACTAAGTCCACTAACAGCATTAAATGCCACATTTAAGCATTCTTAACAAAAACCGAATTATATTAGTGTAAAATAAATGGCTAATATCCTCCATCTGTTTCAGGAATAGATTCAAAAGTAGAAAAGTAGGGTCCCTAAAAATAAGTAATGCATAAGTAAATGGTGCGTATAAATGAGCCATTCAGAATGAGGCTGATAAATCTATTTAAAAAGTTCCAATTTGAGCTGGAGAGATGGGTCATTGGTTAAGACCACTAACTGTTCTTCCAGAGGACCTGGGTTCAATTCTCAGCACCCACATGGCAGCTCACAACTGTAACTACATTTCCAGGAGACCCAACAACCATGGCAAAACACCAATGCACATTTTTTTAAAAAGTTCCAATTTGATAATAAAAGAAATACTAAGTGACATTGCAAAAAATACCTTCTTAAACACAATAAGAAAGGTAATATTTGATTGCAGACACAATGAGCTAAGTAAGCATTATCATATTGCTCCAGGGAATTTATTTTATTAATTAATTAACTAATTGGTGCTGGGGATTAAGCACAGTGCCTTGCATATGCTAAGCACACACTTTACTACCTAACTACATCCTTCATCCAAGCTGGAGGGCATTTAAATGATTAAATTCTTTTCTGGAATGCATTTGAGAACATGATGATTATCAAGAGTCTCAAGATATTTTATACCATTTGGCCCAGTAATTCCTCCTTGAGAAATCAGTCCAAAAAGTACATCCAAATGCAAAAAAAAAAAAAAAAA
>PVIH01001888.1:45946-63646 GCA_004025045.1 Sigmodon hispidus
ACCCAAAACCAAAAAAAAAAAAAAAAAAAAAAAAAAAAAAAAAAAAAAAAAAAAAAAAAAAAAAAAAAAATAAAGGAAAGCTTAAGTTCATGATGCCTTATCTGTGGCATAGAAAGTCAAAACAGCCTCTACTGTTTGAAGTATTTCCAATGATGTGTGAGGAAGGAGATAAAATAGCCTCAGAGGCAGAAGCAAATGTCAAAGCCCTATAAACAGCATGATCTCAAGTTTATTAATAATAAGATATACCAGAGGCCTAAACAAACAAATGAGAAAGAAATATAAATCTTTTCAAGGAAAACAGAGAAAGTGTTTTTATAATGTACATGTAGGCAGAGATAACCAAGAAGAAAATTTTGAAAAATTGCCTTCATCAAAATTTAAAATTCATATTCATTAAGAGTTAGCTTAAGAAAAAGAATAATCAGGAGTGATAACTAAAACAAGGGTAATATTAAAAAGCCATAAGGAAACCATTGCCATCCCAATTTAAAAACTATTAAAGAGCTGGAGAGATGGCTCAGTGGTTAAGAACACTGACTGCTCTTCCAGAGGTCCTGGGTTTGATTCCTAGCACCCACATGGCAGCTCACAACCATCCGTAACTCCAGTTCCAGGAGATCTGGCACCCTCACAGATGTACATGCAAGTAAAACACCAATGCACATAAAAATAAACATATCTAAAAAAAAGAAAAGAAACCATTTATTAAAAAAAGAAAATATTACAAAAAATAGTTCAGAAGAAAATAACCTTTGTAGTGAGATAATACTGTTCCTGGAAACAGTGAAACAGTAAACAAGAATCCCTAACCTTGGTGTGGGCTGCCTTCTTAGGAGTTGTTGACCAAGTGACTCCAGGGACCTGATATTAGCTATTTTTTGTTGCTATGAGAAAAACTACAATCAAGAACAACTTAGAGAATGAAGATCTGTTTGGGCTCATAGTTCCGGAGTGTGGTGGTATGAATGAGAATGGCCTCCATGAACTCTTATATTTGAATGCTTGGTCCCTAATTAAAAGAAATGTTTGGCTGGCTCACATCAAGAGACTAATAGGTGAATTTGACCAACAGCAAGCAGAGTCATGGCACTAGAACTCTGTTTGGACCAGAAGATGTGAATAAACTTAAACTTATTTATTTAAAATTCCAGATGAGTTGCTCTAGATTCTAAAAGATGAAACTTTGCTTGTTGGAAGTTTCAGTGTTAGTAAACTTAAGTTACTTTCTCTCTCTCTCTCTCTCTCTCTCTCTCTCTCTCTCTCTCTCTCTCTCTTTCTCTCTCTCTTCCTTCTACTTTGCTTCCCTAAATTTTGAAGCTGCTTTCTTTTTCTGGTCATCCCTTCACTCCCAAACTTGTTTGTTAATAGAAGCAAGCTTTTAGATGTTGGGGATCCAGTGTCTATAATTCAAATCAATTTTTCCTTGAAAACTTGAGTTTGTCATTAGATATGATTTTTTCCTTAGGTATCAGGGATGCAATGTCCACACTTAAAATTGCTTGTGTTTAAAACAAAACAAAACATTAATGTACAAGGTGAAATGCTTTTCATAGGCCTATTTTCTGACCTTTCTTAATGCAAACTCTTTGCCTTAAATGGTAGAATATTAGACATTTGCACAAAATTCAGAAAAATCAAAACATTGTTTTGGAGGGTTGAAAAATAGAAAGTTGTGTGAATATGTGTGTAGTTTTCTATGCACATACATACATACATACATACATACATACATACATACATACGGGCTGACTGGCTCTAGAGTGTTAAATCTGCCCTGCAAGTTAAAGCCCCCAATGCAATGGCTGCCTTAAGGTGTTTGCTGGTGTGTACATTGTGTGGTTAATCAGTAGCTACACTGCTTCCCTGTGCTAACAGCCACGGGAAGCACACTGTGGCCTAACAGTGTCAGAATGTGTCTGTGTGTTCAGCTTGTGTGTCTGCAGAACTGATATGGATGTGAGCTGCATGAAGGTAAAAAGCTGCTACTCAGTAGGCCGGACACTCAAGTTAAACAACCAGCGAGTGTTACAGGAGGTTGTTGGTATTTGTTTGTTTGTTTGTTTGTTTCTGTCAAATTGCTACTTCTATTGTGGAAGACAAAAGCATTTCCATTTCAACAGTTTGTTAGATTTATTAATGTTGGGCAAAAATAATTGATATGTTATAAAAATGAAACAAATCTATAGTTTTGGGGCAAGATGATAAAATTAAATGTGTAGGTAACCTATTTATATACTGCTATAAAGTATTTTTTGAAGAGAGATATGCAAAGAAGCTATTACCTACATCAGATGTATATTTAAAGTTTTTGTTGTTGTTGTTTTTCATCCTGAATACCAGGAGTATATATATGAAAAAAAAGAGTAGATATATTTAACCATAACATACTGTGGTTCATCAAACAGCACAAACTTTCATTTCATGGAGTTTATCTGTTAACATTGATTTAAACTACCTCTTGTCTTATCATGTGGGAACATAAGTTATGTGGTCAGAATATAAGGATTTTGAACTAATGTTGATTCAGGTTGTATTGTCTTGTATCATCTTTTCAAAGTGCTGCCGGTTGAAAAGGGAAGCATTATGTTTTCAAATCTGGTTTGAAATGTTTGCCAAAATTTTGGTAGTATCTTTAATAAAGATGTTTGTCTCTAGCATCCAAAAAAAAAAGAAATGTTTGGGAAGGATTAGGAGGTGTGCCCTTGCTGGAGTAGGTGTGCCCTTGCTGGAGTAGGTGTGGCCTTGTTTGAGGAGGTGTGTTCTTGGAAATAAGCTTTGAGCCTTAAAAAGCCCATTTGAGGCCCAATCTCTCAGTCTTTCTCAGTCTCTCTCTCTCTCTCTCTTTCTCTCTCTCTCTCTCTCTCTCTCTCTCTCTCTCTCTCTCTCTCTCTCTCTCATTCTAGCATATAGATCAGATGAGAGCTTTCAACTACTCCTCCAGCTCTATGCCTGTCTGCCTCCTTGCCTATTGCCATGTTCCCTATCATGATGATCGTGGACTCATCCTCTGAAACTATAAGCAAGCCCCTAAATTAAATGTTTTCTATTATAAGTTGCCACGGTCATAATGCTTCCTTACGGCAATACAACAGTTACTGAGACAATAAGTGTAGTTGAAAATGCTGAAGAAAGCATAGCATCACTAAGAACGGTCAGTTTAGGGGCAGGGGCAAAAGATGAATTACACATCGTAGAGGCAGAGGCAATGAACTATGAAGGCAGTCCAATTAAAGTAGCACTGGCAACTTTGAAAATGTCTGTACAACCAACAGTTTCTCTTGGGAGCTTTGAAATTACACCACCTGTGGTCTTGAGGTTGAAGTGTGGTTCAGGGCCTGTGCACATTACTGAACAGCACTTAGTAGCTGTAGAGGAAGATGCAGAGTCAGAAGATGAAGATGAGGAGGATGTAAAACTTTTAAGTATGTCTGGAAAGTGATCTGCTCCTGGAAGTGATAACAAAGTTCCACAGAAAAAAGTAAAACTGGACGAGGATGATGAAGATGACGATGAAGATTATGAGAATGATGAAGATGATGATGAAGATGATTTTGATGATGAAGAAGCTGAAGAAAAAGTTCCAGTGAAGAAAGCTGTACGAGATACCCCAGCCAAAAACGCACAAAAATCAAACCAAAATGGAAAAGACTTAAAACCATCCACACCAAGATCAAAGGGTCAAGAGTCTTTCAAAAAACAGGAAAAAACTCTGAAAACACCAAAAGGACCTAGTTTTGTAGAAGACATTAAGGCAAAAATGCAAGCAAGCATAGAGAAAGCGCATTGAACAGTCCTGGGCACTACTGGTAAGTTAGGCCCAAAGATGGGGAAAGAGGAAAAGGAGAAACACATATAGTCCATACTGAGTACCATCAACAATCCAGACTGAAGTCTTCTATTTTAATCTCAATCCCCTTTCCTGCTTGGCCATCCATTCCCCCTTGCACACTGGAAGCAATGTTTTCCTAAAGCATTTTTCTTTCATTCTTGTGATGCAGAGGACTTTCTGCTTTCTACATTTGTGCATATGCCTCATCTCTCTCTGATCATGTTTTAATACCTTTGTATCCTTAGCTGCTCAATAAATTTTTGAATGAACCAAAAAAAAAAGTCACGAACTTTTTAATACATAACAACATATTCCTAGAGACATGATACTAAGTAAAAGGAACAATAAAAGTAACACACTACATTGTGTCATTTCCATAAATTTTTAAAAGGGACAACACTATTATAAGGTGAGATGGCTAGTGCTAATTGTGAAGATGGCAGAATCTAGAATCACTTATGAGAGGTGTGTCTCTGGGTATGCGTGTTTAGGATTGCCTGGATTATATTAGCTGATGTAAGAAGATGAGACTTATTTATGAGCAGGATTGTTCCCTGAGCAGGGGACCCTGAACTGTACTAGCATGCATGCATCACTTTCTGCTTCTTGACTGGGGATGAAATGTGTCCAGCTTCCTCAAGCTTCTTACTGTGTGACTTAAACTGTCACCAGGGACTGTGAGACAAATGGACTGCCCCCCTTCCTCCCTTGAGTGACTTTGGTCAGTATTTTATCACAGTAACGAGGGGAAGGGGAGCTAAAACATGAGATTAAAAAACAAAACACAAACAAAAAACTAAAACACTGTTTGCCTAGAGAGCAGGAACAGGAGGATTAGGGGGTTGACTGGATGGGTTAAGATGTCCCCTCGAATCTTTCCGAGCATGTATTAGTCCTTTATGACTGCTATGACAAGAATACCAGAGACAGGTAGCTTAAAGAACATCAGTTTATTTCTTGACTTTTAGAAGTTGAGGCTCGAGGTGTTGTTTCATGCCAAGGATCCTTCTTTGTGCACAAGGCTCTGTTCTTCAGCAGCCCTGAGGGTCAAAACTCAACCCTGACAATCTCACATACCCTTTTTCATCTCATTGTAGTCTCTGGTGCAAATACTGTCAGCCTGTGACTTAAGGCTTCAGTAGTGAATCTGGAGTTGACACAATTTGGTCTTTAACAGTATGGTTATATAAGTAAATTCATTTGTAAGAATTATACAGTTAAGGCTTTTTTCAATGTATATAAATTATATCTTAAAATTTTGTAAAACTAACAATTGAGTACTAGAAATTGGGCTTAAGACTATATAAAATAATCACTAATTGAAACAAAATTTAAATAGTGAAGGAGTTTTAGCTTGGATGATGTGGAAGCATTCATTATGATACCTACTCTATATAAGTTGTTCAATTTACTTCACATATGTTTGAGATTCTTTTAAAATAAAAGGCTTAATAATAAAAAATGCCATGCATGATAAACAATACTTTCTTGGTAGAGATGAAAATTCTGTGTGGCATTCTCCGGAATTAAGATCAACTTCAGCTCTGTCTGTAGTGAGTGTCTCAGGAAGGGCATCTTCTGAGCTTGGCTTATGTATTGATTGCTTTTCTATTGTTGTTGTGAGACCCATGAGCAAGGCAACTTATAGAAGCATCTATCTGGGTTCACAGTTTCAGAGAGTTAGAGTCCATGATGGTGGAATGAAGACAGAACAGGAAGCTTAGGGCTCGCACCTTGGACCACAATCACAAAGCAGAGAGAATGAACTCCAAACAGAGTCTTTAAATTCTAAAAGCCCACCTCCAATGATGCATTTTCTCCAACAAGGCCACACTCTTAAGCCTCCTCAACAGCACTACTATCTGAAAAACAAGCATTCTAATGCCTGAGGCAAGAGAAAACATCACGTTTAAACCACAGCTTACTTCTCGGGGCTGGATTTATCATACAGAAGTATTATAACCATTTATAAGTTATAAACTCAGGTTCCCTTTCTTTTGATAAGCTACCTGACATTACTTTCTACCTTTATAATTAAACTTTTACTTGTAGAGGTAAGATTCTAAAGGCCAAGATAGCAATCGCCTTCCAGCAGATTTTTTTAGTGGAAATCTTTTGATTTAGTGGGGTTTTGAAAAGATTAATATGATTAAGAAAATAGATGACAATGTTGAGAACGTTATGAAATGAAAAGACATTTCAATGAATTAAATTAAAATTCTAGTACAATGAGCAAATATAACTAAATGAGTAATTCGATATATGAATCCAATAGATTATTCTAAAGACAAGTAAAATAAATATTGCCAGAAGCAAAGAAAGTTCATTTAAAAATGTCCAGACTGTAGAACAATATTAAAATTCTTGAAGAAAAAGAAAATGAGACAAATAAAATAGAGTAAAAAGGTCACACATATATTTAACCAAAGAACTAGAGTAAGAAGAGATAGGAAATGTATTAAGAACAGTATATGAAGAGGGGTTGGCTGAAGATTTACAAAAATTGTCAAGCTAAAATATCAAATCAAATTCCAAGCAAGATGCCCATAGTCTGAAAGTGAGAGCTTAAAAGAAAGAAAGGAAGGAAGGAAGGAAGGAAGGAAGGAGGGAGGGAGGGAGGGAAAAAAGCACCCAAGGAGGGGGAAGGGATCGGGGTAAGAAGAAGCATTAGCTTCAGAGACTCAACAGCAAGACTATGACTGTCAAACAGAAGTGATGAAAGTTATGGACTTGAGATGTAGCCTGTTTAAAATAATAGGGGGAGAGGGGACACTGCCTGCCTAGAATCCTACAGTCAGCAAAATCATGCTTCAGAAAAAAATAAATGAAATAGGAGAATTTAAGGCCAACAAAAATGGATGTTTTAGACTTTCACTGAAATGCTACGGGTACACAGATTTTCAACTACATAAAAATGACCCCAAATGAAAGCCGAGTAGGAACAGCCACACAAAGAGGAGTGAGCCATAAATATAAATGAGTCTTCACTACATAAAGATGATTACAGCATAGGGCTCAAGATTGCTATAGAGCTAAGATGTAACACAGCAAAACACACACACAATGCAAGTGGGGTAAAAGAAGGTTACGTTTTCAAGTTCTAACATTGCGGAGAGGAGCTCAAAAGTTGGTAGCTCAGGGAAAACTTGGACAAGCCATGGCCACATCATGAAATGCGTGGGGAGACCATGAAAGATGGAAAACAGGAATGTGTGGTGAGCTATCACGCAGAGGTAACGTGTTTGTTATTTTAACAGTGATGGTGGAAGCGAAGGTACTGTATGTCAGAATTTAAGATCACCCGGGAGACAGGCCTCTCGGAATACTATGGGGACTATCCTGATTGTGTTATTTGAGTGGGACTCTGGGCAGTCTCATCCCTTCTGTGGGATTCTGGATTATATAGGTGGAGAAGGGAGCTGAGCAGTTGCTGTCTGTCTCTCAGTTGTGGCTACAACTACAACGAGTCTGGTTACTTCCTTCCCTGACGCTTCCTTGAAGTGTGAGTTAAACCTTTTCTCCTTGAGTGGCTTCTTGTCGAGATACTTTATTACAACACCAAGAAATTAAACTAAGACTAAAGTCTTCCATGTATTAACTTTTTTCTTTTTGTTTTAAACAGAAGCAGAACTCTAGAATTGATTAGATGTTTGAGTGAGAAAGGAAGGAGAGAGATAGAACAGTATTGATAACAAATATTCAAATATATTACTATATTGACTTATATAAACATTGTATTTAAATCCATGAAGCCATAGAAGAGAAATTACCCTAGTTATAACTTTCTGATAAAGCTCATAATATGTGGGAAATATTTCTAAGAAAAGAAAGGGAATTTCAGAAACATAGCTAGTTCTGGGAAAGTCAATTTTCTCCTAAAAGCCAAAACCTTCCGAATAATTTAATGTTGTCAAGAGGACAAAATTACTTTTCAGGCAATGATGGGAAGCATGAAGTCTTATTTCTTCATGTAAGACAGATCTAATTTACTCAAAGGGTGTTTGCTTCTAGCCCAAGGAAAGAGGACTTGATAATGTGGTTCTGTCCTCTGAGGCTTCATTGTAGCAATGTCCTATAAAACTCCACTAGAGGGGCTGGAGAGATGGCTCAGTGGTTAAGAGCACCGTCTGCTCTTCCAGAGGACCCGGGTTCGATTCCCAGCACCCACATGGCAGCTAACAACTGTCTGTAGTTCCAGTTCCAGGCAAACACCAAGGCAAATAAATAAATAAATAATAAATAAAAGTTAAAAAAAAAAAAAAAATACTTTAAAAAAAAAAAAAAAAAAAAAAAAAAAAAAAAAACTCCACTAGAATTAAAATTGTTTATGCATTAGTAATTGAATCTCACAGTATAGAGATCAAAAGCAAGTTTTTACTTCAATATATTATATGTAACTTTCTTAGAGAGGGTGATATGCCCTCCCCTGGCATGACTAGAAGTGGATGGCATCTCAGATGTTTTACACACATTGAAATTTCAAGATAATTCCAGGTTTTCTAATGAAGGCCCACTAGCATGCTTTTAAAGAAAATATAGCCCAGGAAAGTGGCTTGTACCAAATATCCCAGCATCAAGAAGGCTGAGGCAGGAGCATTGCTGGAAGTCTGAAACCAGACTGGATAAGATAGTGAGTTCCAGATTGGTCTAGGTACAGACTGAGACCCTGTCTCAAAAATCCTTTGAAACAGAAAACAAACAATCCTAAGTATTAAATGCCATGTCACAGAAAGAAATACAAGGAAAGATTTAAGGGATCTGAAGTTTCTACTGGGGTGGGTTTGCCCTTGTTTATTGGATTTTTGTTCTTGTTTTTATTTCATTTCTTAAAAAAATTTTTTTGAGAATTGAAAGCATGCTCTCATCCACTACAGTCTGGTTGACTGTCCTTATGGAAAACTGACTCTGCCTGCCCTGGAGGCCATAGATGTCATCGGTCATCAATAGCGGCTCAGATAAGGCTGAGCTACACGGCCCTCCCCCTCTGCTGGGATGCTGATGTCTTAAGCTCTTGCTGTCACTCCCAGCTCCGGAAGTTCCTGAGCCCAGAAGACAGGTTTGCCCCTTTCCCTGACCTCTGGCTCTAAAGACCTGTCTGCCCCCATCTCCCACTACCCTAGAGAGAACTGGGAGTAATCATGGATGATGGAAAATATCCTATGTGAGGTATAGAATAAGGCCAGGGCAGCGGACCTGAATCTCCAAAACTCATTCTAATGATCAGAAATCTCAATTTTCATAAACTGGCTTGAGTGGGTGCTACCAATCCTACTGATAGGTCACGAATAGAGAAAGTTACTAGATTTGAGGAGAAAGACTATGGCTGCTATGGGGGGGGGGCATATTAAAGATGGGCTTTTGCCAAGTATAATACGAGTGTAAATGAACATTTTGTGGAAAGAGGCATTTGAGAAGAAGCAAGGTAGGAATGAGCAGAGGGATGAAGTTGCAGTAGGTAGCTGGATTCAGATATCACCCAGACACACATGGTGGCTGACCTCACAGCTAAAGATAGAACCACACAAAGCCCAGAGGAGTTGGGGAAAATGCAAAGGGCATGGTCTAGGGGAGAGTCCAGAGTCCCACTGAATCGATAAAACTTTAACTATTAGTAATAAAAAAGAGATTAAGCAAACTATTCTTTATGTGTATGTGTTTTTACACTTGTAATTTTGTGCTATCAATTAATGCTTCTTTGGGTGAAAACCATTTTCTATTCTTGTTTCCTCTACCAAAGAACTGTTGTGCCCAGAGTGGGGACCCTGAAAGAATCCACCAGAGGCAGAGGGAGTCTGGAATGCAATTGCAAGGTTTATTGAAAGCGGGGTGCAAACTGGCCAGCCAGTAGGGAGCCTGTCCACAGCACTCGATGCGGGCTGGAGAGATGGTTCAGCGGTTAAGAGCACCATCTGCTCTTCCAGAGGACCCGGGTTCGATTCCCAGCACCCACATGGCAGCTCACAACTGTCTGTAGTTCCAGTTGCAGGCAAACACAGCACTCGATGCAGCGAGGTAGGGAGAGGCTCCCCAACAATGCAAGCATGCAGCTTTTAAAGGGGAAGGCTGCAAAGCTCGTTGCCAGGGTATCGGAGTATGGGTCAGTTTTTTGATTGGTTAGTCAAGAGGGAATTCTTGTTTAGTTATGATGGTTTGTTGGGGTGGCTTTTTTGTCATTGGCTGCCCTCAGGATTGGAACGTTCTGTGGTTTTGGGTTGGGGTGAGTCAGTTGGGGATTTTCCAGATATGGGCATGTCTAGAACGGTTGGGGATTTTACCATATAGGATCATAACTAGGATGGTTGGGGATTTTTCCGTATATGGTCATAACTAGGATGGTTGGGGATTTTTCCATATATGGGCATGACTAGGATGGTTGGGGGTGAGTTGAGGGTCTCACAGAACATAACCTTTCCTTCTGCGTTCAGGGTAGTGTTTGTGTGGGGGTGGGGTGTTGCTTGTTTCATTCTGTATATAGATTTTTGAGGGTTTCACTTTGCAGCCCAGGTTGATCTTCTTCTCAAGATCCTCCTGCCTCAGCTCCCAGAGTGCTGGGTTCAGAAACAGGCACACACCCTCACGATAAGCTGATTTGAAATACTTTGTTGTTGTTTGCATGGTTTTGTTTGTATTGATTTGGTTTGTTAGTCTGTGCAGTAGTTACCTCTTTGTTGTCGTGGAGATGACCAAGTCACTGAAAAGAAGCACCTCAAGGAGGAAGGAGTTCTTTTGTCCCAGGATTTAAGAAAGGATGCTTGGAATCATGGGAAAAACAGCTGGTCCAAGAAGCAGAAAGCAGTTAGGAAGTGGACACATGCTGTAGAATCTCAGAGCCACACCCAGTGACCCATTTCTTCCAGCAAATCTCCACCTCCTAAAGGACTGACAGCCTTCAGAAACAGCAGCTCCACCTGAGGACCATCCAAATCCATAAGCCTTTAAGGGGCAGTTCACACTCAAATGACAATAACTGGTTACATCTAATAAAGTGATGCTTGGTAGCAACTCAGAAGCTATCAAAAAAAGTTAAAAAAAAAAAGCAGAAAAAAAAATGGACAGTTAAGTTATCCTGTGTTCACAAGGATTAACAGCTACAATGTCCATAATGACAAAAGCAATCGGCAAATACTATGTGACCCCATTAACACTCCACTGCCTCCTCACACAAATAGAAGGGAAAACAATCCTAAGAGCCATGTCATAGCACAGAAAACCCCAAAAGCCAAAGTTATCTTAAACAGAAAGACCAAAGCTGGAGGCATCGTGCTAATGGATTTCAAAATCTGCCACGAGGCTAGAGTAATCAAAGTAGGATGATGCTGGCATAAAAATAAGAGTGTAAATAAATGGAATAGAATGGGGAGCCCAGAAATAAACCCATGAGTTTGTGGTCCTGGCTGCTGACACAGGTACCAGGAACACACAGTAGGAAGAGGCAATCTCTTCCATAAAGGAGCTGAGGAAACTGGATGTCAACACACAGAAGTAATGACATTGAACCCTGCCACACCACAGGTACAGAAATCAAGTGGAAAAGGGTGAAGGCTTAAGTCAAGAACTGAAGCCTATAACAGGAGGTGGGAAGAAAGCACCTTGGTGTTTCTCTGGGCAGTAGTGACCTTTTGGGACAAGGCACAGGCAACAAAAACAGATTTCTGCACAGCACCGGGAACCATTGGGAGAGTAAAAAGACCTACCTCCCATCCCCAGCACCCATGTGAAGGCTGGGTATGGCAGTGCACCTGTAATCCCAGCCCAGAGGCAAGAGGATCCCTGGAACTTGCTAGCTAGTCCATATAACCAAATTAGCAAGCTTTAGATTTAGTGAAGCACCTTGTCTCAGAAAAAGAAGGTAAATATGTAGCACATTTTCATTATCTGTACTTCCATTGGAGAATATCTAGGCTGGTTCCTTTTCCCTGCTGTTGTAAATAGAGCTGAAGCAAACCATGGGCCTGTACTGCTTGGGTCTGTTGTCTTTGGGGTATACTGTTCAAAAACACTGTAATGACATCTAATGCCTTGTATTGCTGATTTTTTAAACTAAGAAATTAGAAAAGAAGTAACATGGAGCACAACTCAAGGAAGATGCTTGCCATCAACCCCTGGACACCACATGCACCCACACACTCATGCTCACACACATACAGAGAGAGAGAGACAGAGACACAGAGACACAGAGAGAGGGAGGGAGAGAGAGAGAGAATAGAGAAAAACCTTTTTAAAAATTATATTTAAAAACCCACCACTGTTCGCCCTGTCCCCTCTTCATAGTCCTCCTCCAGCTTCCACCTACCCATTTCTCAAAGAGGGTAAAGACTCCCAGGGTAAGTCAATGCAGTCTAGCTTTTCCAGTTGAGGTAGGACCAACCAACCCCCCCCACCCCCAAGTATCAAGGCTGAGAAAGGTGTTCCTCTGTAGGGAATGTCTCCAAGAAGCCAGTTCATGAACCAGGAATAAGTTCTGGTCCCACTGCCAGAAGCCCCACAAACTGCCCACACTATTTGAACTGTCATCCATATTCAAATGGCTTAGTTCAGTCCCATGTAGGTTCCCCAGCTGTCATTTCAGAGTCAGAGAGCTCCCAATAGCTTGGGTCGCTGTCTCTGTGAGTTTTCTCATCATGACCTTGGCCCCTTTGTTCATATCCTCTCTCCTCCCTCTCTTCAGCTGGACTGGAAGCTTGACCCAGTCTTAGCTGTGGCTCTCTCTCTGCAGGATAAGGCTCTATAATGACAATTAGGGGAAGGCCAGTGTAGGCACCTTCTCCACTACTGCTTGGAGTCTTGGCCTGGGTCATATTTGTGAGTTCTTGGGTATTTCCTTAGCTCAGTTTTCTCTCTAATCCCATAACGGCTCCCTATATTAAGATATCTATTTCATTGGTCTCCCTCTCCGTCTCTCCCTCAACTCAACCATCCCATTCCCTCATGTTCTCTTCCCACCTCCCTTGCTCCCTCCCCCTCATATGATTCCAGTTTACTCAGGAGATCTTCTCTATTTCCCCTTCCCAGGGGAATCCATGGCTATCTCTCCTAGGTTCCTCCTTGCTACCTAGTTGGTGTTGTGGATTGAAGCCTGGTTATTCTTTGCTTTACATCTAAAATTCACTTTGATTGAGTATATATCTTTCTGAGTCTGTGTTATGTCACTAGAGATGATATTTTCTAGTTCCATCTATTTGTCTGCAAATTTCAGGATGTCATTCTTTTTTACTGCTCTATTGTGTAAATGTCCCACAATTTGTTAATCAATTCTTCAGTTGAGTGGCATCTAGGTTGTTTCCAGGTTCTGGCTATTACAAATAATGCTGCTATGAACATAGCTATGAACATAGTTGAGATAATGCCCTTGGGGTAAGAATGTCAATCCTTTAGGTGTATGCCCAAGATTGGTTGTTGAATTTTTAGGTAGATTGATTCCAAATTTTTCCAGTTTTCAAGTCCAGGTGGCTCAAAGACCTCATCATAAACCCAGCTACACTGAACCTGATAGAAAAAAAAAAGTGGGAAATTCCCATGGACACATTGACACAAATGACCACTTCCTAAATAAATCACCAGTAGCACAGACACTGAGAGCAACAATTAATAAATGGAACCTCCTGAAACTGAGAAGCTTCTGTAAGGCAAAAGACACAGTCAATAAGACCAAACAATAGCTACAGAATGGGAAAAGATCTTCACCAACCTTACATCTGACAGAGGACTGATCTCAAAAGTATATAAAGAACTCAAGAAACTAGAGGTTTATTTTTTGGTTGTGAGCCTAGCCTTTAATGGCTGAGCCATCTCTCCAGCCTGAAACTAGAGGTTTAAAAAAAAAAAACCAAATAATCCAATTAAAAAAAAATGGGGTATACAGCTAAATAGAGAATTCTCAACAAAAGAATCTCAAATGGCCAAAAGACACTTGAAGAATTGTTCAACATCCTTAGTCATCAGAGAAATGCAAGTCAAAACAGTCTTAAGATACCATCTTACACTTGTCAGAATGGCTAAGATCAAAAACACAAATGACAGCCTATGCTGGAGGGGATGTGGAGCAAGGGAAACACTCCTTCATTGTTGGTGGAAGTGTAAACTTGTACAGCCAGTTTGGCGCTTTCTCCAAGAAAAAATTCTTAAATTGACTATTCGACACATTATGCACATAAAAACAAATCTTTCAGTTCATGGAAATAATTTTAAAATTGTATAGCCATGAATGGAGACTATCTAAATAATAAATCCTCTTACTATTAAACTCTTGACGTTAAGATCAAGCCTACATGTACGTAACTTTAGAGATCTATAGAATTTTTGTTTGTTGTAGATAGGGATGTCAGCCAGCTCTTATACTGTACAGTGCTACCTCATGGCTTCACCTTCTCCTTTCCTGTTCTCTTCCATCATCTCTCCTTCCAGGAAGACAAAAATAGGCTAGGCTGTGCCAATGTGGAAGACGTCCCCAATTCCAGACTTTACACAGACATCTTTCCCTTTCCCCATCATCCTTGAGACGAGGTCTCCTGTAGCCCTATGTTCACCGTCAGGGGGTGAAATTACAGGTGAGTGCCACGACACCCCAGCTTTAGGGTGCTGGGGATCAAACTCAGCCTTTATGCCTACAAAGTAAACACTTCACCAGCTGAGCCCTTTCTTGAGAATACCTAGAACTGGAACCCAAGCTTTACATTTGTGTTTTTTATATTGTGGGTAATTATTCAGATAGTGAGAAAATACTGTATTATGCCCAGGTGGGCCTTATCTACAGCTCCCCAAAAGAGAGCTTAACGGGGTTCTCTTTGGAGCATAATGGTTCCTTCAGTCAAAAGGAGGAGTTTTTAATTGTTGTTTTGTTTTTCTGTTTTTATTCAGTTGCATGAGCTCTGCCCATGAATATTTTGATTTAATAAATTTAATGCATGTTGAAACTCAAAAGTTTTAACTGGTGCCACAAACACTTTTGAAAAGACATCCAGGCTTGGGAAGTATTCCTCTTCAGGTCAGGACTCACGTTCAGCCCCAAGCTTAACCCAGCCAGCCATTTGTGATAGCACATAAAGCTTTATTGGAATACAACCATGCTTTTGTATATCGGGTAGAGCCATTTTGTGATATAATAACAAAACTTAATAATTATGGCAGAGACCATATGATCCTCAAAGACTTAAGTAGTTTATATCTGTTTAAAAAGAAACATGTGGAACCCTGCTATTGTCTTCTTCATACATACTTACAGTCATGTCATTATTTATGGTGAAAACTAAGTGCAGCAATGTAGTCATTAGTGACTAAAACACCACCCTAGCTGGATTCTTTACAGTCACCTTCCCATCAGAAAGATAATCTTTCTAAAGCAAGCAATTTACCAATCAAGTTGCTTTTTCCTAAGTTATACTGCCACCTACTGGTAGAAGTGTGAAATCGCCGGTAACATATTCTCTATTGTTAATACCCCAAATTAGTCTTGCTCGTGGACTTTGTAATAAGGGGCCTCATTTGCATGAATGAAAAAGACTAAGGTGATTAAATGATAAGTTTTTCTAAGCTTTTTCCTCTATACAGACTCAACTGTAGCATTGTCAGACCATAAGGCACTTATCCCAAGATGCTATAAACATTTGTGATAAAGACAAATCTCTTTAAGATTCAAACGAAATGCTAAAATCTGACATAAAAATTTTGGATCCATTCCTTGTTTCAAGATGCTGAAAGGAACGAATATTTAGAGAGATAGATGTTTACCACACGTTAGCAATAAGAAGGCAGACGGCAGAGATGAAACCATTGGTTTTCAACCTGGACTCCAGATTAGACTCCAGATTAAAATGCTCTATTGAGCTTTTAAGAAGCAATGATGTACAGACTCCATTTTTTAGATGTCCTGATCTACTGTGTCTTGGTTGAAGCTTGGATATCAGCTTTCTTTTTTTTTTTAAGTTCCCCACATGATTCTAGTGAGCAGCAAGGCTGAGTCCTTACTCCTCGGGTAGTGTGTCTCAAATGATAGGATATATTCCAACTATCATGGTTCTCTATCTTTATCCTGCAGATAAGATCCTCTGGAATATTATATGAGTAGCAGATCAAAGCTTCAAAGCAATGGTGTGGGTGACATCTGTGGACTATCCTGCTAAATCAGTAGACTTAAGTCATTCATAGCCACACTTTTTATGCCATCTCAGTGGTGCTGAGATTGTAAGGTGGGTGTTTATCACCTGGGATTAAATGAACAGGAAGATTTCAAGGGTCCAGCCTCAGACACTCAGTATCTCTCCATTTCTAATAAGTGTCCCCCAAGTAATTTGTTCACCATTTCATTTTCTTTTCTTCTTTTCCTCCCTCCCTTCCTCTTTGTGTGTGTGATAGTCTTACACTGTACTCAGGCCATCCTGGAACTCATGGCAATCTACCAACCTCTGCCTCCTTAGTGCTGGGACTTCATTCCTAAGTCACAACATCCAGCTGTCCCAAGTAATTTTAAAATTCAGAATCAGAGAACCAGATACACAGTCATTTTTTCAGGGTCACATTTTGAAGACCAGCATCACTGTTTGTTAGTTTGACACACTACACAAATCAAATGAAAGCATCATTTTTCTTCTTCGGGTGTGGGAATAAATTATTCTAAAGTTAGTGGCTGGAAGGAAGAGCAGTTTCATGATATTCCTGACTTCCTGGGTTGCCAACGGGCTCTGCTCACTGTCGGGTGTGCTGAAGTCTCTCAGCACCCAGATAGTAAGTGGGCTGCTCAAAACTAGAAAGATGACTGTCACACATGGCCTGGAAAGAGTGGCTGTCTGGCCCAACTAAGACTGTCACCAGCACATGAACTCACCAGCGTGGCAGTCTTTTTACAGACTCCCAGAGAGTTCCAGGTACTATAAGGGGAGTGACTATCCTCTTGGGGACTCATAACTTCAACAATGCCACTTCTGCTACAGTTTATTAGCCAAAGTAGTGGCAGTCTCTTGTGACCCCAAAAACTCCCATATGCTGTACTTTGGAGTTAACACTCTGATGTTATTGCTTGAAATTCTTCATGATTCTTGAACAAAGGCATTACATTTGTCTTTGGCACTTGGTCCCACACGTGGAGCCGCTCCATGTCTTAAACTATATCTTTCCATGAGAAAAGTATTAAAAATGTTTGTAGCCAAGGCAGGGATGGTGATGTATATCTATAATCTAAGCACACTGAGAGTGTGGGGTGGAGGAAGTGAGCTGAAGACTAGGATGTGAGACTTTATCTCAGAGTGACCCTCCTATGCTGTCCTTTTAAATCACACTGTGGCGTGCATTTTTAAGTCAAAGAACAACTTCCAGGAGCCAGTTCTCTACCTCTCTGGAGTGAGTCTCAAGAATTTAAGCCAAACCATCACTCTAAGCAGCAAGGGCCTTTGCCACTTCTCTGTCCCCAGAGCATCTATCTGTTATCAATCACAGGTCACCTGCCAGAGATTTTACTCCTCACTGTATCTTTATTTCAAAATGCTGAGTCAGGTAGGTAGGTTCTATTAAGCCTTAAGAAGAAGAACAGATTATGAAATTGTGATTGGACTGTATTTTTGCCAGGCTTTAGGGTTAATAAACATGGTGGAAATCTATGATCTTGTCATACCGGGTCACTGCTAGTCCTGCACATGGTCACCTTTGGGCTCAATCACTTGGTTGGCCCACTTTGACACTGATTGGTGCTCATCTAAGGTCAACACGAATAAATGTGTAATTACTTGATGAGAAAGACAATGTCTTTGTCATTGTCTTCATAGATGCAGACAGCTTCAGAGTCTCAGCAAACCTAGATTCCTGTTTGGAGAATCTGCAAAGCCATTTGATGGTATTTAAAGATGGTATTGACAACCAGTCTAGAACATGAGTTCCAT
>PVIH01001888.1:63746-159112 GCA_004025045.1 Sigmodon hispidus
GGGAGGGAGGGAGGGAGGGAGGGAGGGAGGGAGGGAGGGAGAAAATAAGCAAGCAAACAAGGGTGAGTTTATTTTGGCTCACTGTTGTATAATATTTTGATTGTGTTCTGACATATAAAGTTTGCTTGGAGTCAGAGGGCAGAGCTAGCCACTAGCTGACCAAAATTAATCACAGAGGTTTAGAGAACTGTCGACAGAGGGTAGATAGGAAGTAGTAAAGAGGGGCTGAGAGAGAATTTTGGCCTTTTTGTAAGAATGAACAGAAAACAGGAGGTGACCAGAAGCTGCTCCCTGCTTCTCTGATCTTTTGGGTTCTTACCTTGATATCTGACTCCTGATATTTTATTGATAAAGATTAATTAGATTAATGCTTCATCTGGCATCCAACCTTTAGGGCACAAATTCACAAGATAAATGCTTGCCTTTGCAGCCATGAGCTGCACCCACAGGAGCCACTGTACCACTGGCTTACTTTTCCTTTTATTCCTCAGGCCCTCTGAGTGAGTCTGGGATTGTCCTATTGCAGCCTCTCTACAGAAGTCTCCACAAGCCCCAAACTCCACAGGTGATGAGCTCCAAACCCGTGGAGTTAGCCCTTCACCACTGGCCCATTGCATGGATTATTTATTGGCAATTGATTATATTAAGGATTAATATTTATTAAAGGATTTTATATAAACATTTATTGATATAAAATTGAATCTTAAGGTAATTTTTAGAGAGTTGAACTGTCTCACGCAGTGGCAGGAGATGCAGGAACAAACACGAAGGGCAGGCAGCATGTAATTGGTCTTTAGAGGGGGCTGGCCACACCTCTATAGGGGTCTTTAAAAACATTGCAGCAACACCTAGGCCTTGCTCAAGAGTGCTTGAACCCACTACATCTCCTCTTTTTGTCTAAATAAAAAAGTTTTAAGCTTATTTATAAGATTATAAATAATAAACATAATTATAAAGCAATGTTTTAGGAGGAAACCATCAAATAACATAAATAAGGTCAAACTATAACTAGTAAACAACAAACACAAAATGCATCTTAAATGTTTAGGATATTGGTAACTGGTAATATATAGATTATTTTAAATATGTTTATTTTGAATACTATGAATTTAATATTTGAATGTTTTTAGTTAAGAGATGAGATGGTCGTGATCTAAGTGATCTAGTCTTTAATCTTACTAAAGACCTGAGAAAGAAAATATATTATCTTTTATATATAAGCTGAAAGCGCAAGAGAGTAACTTTTAAGATTTAGGAGAGGACAGCAACAGCCAGATGCCTGGATGGTCACTTACAGTTGTTTTGTAAAGTTAGAGTATTTATCTTTTTTTGGCTATAGGCTTAGGATACTTGACAGATTTTTTTTTTTAGAAGTAGAGTATTTTGTGAAATTATTTTGTTTTGGCAGGTTTTAGCCGTCTTTAATTTTGTTTTGCCTGGATTGGACAGTGTGTTTACTGTCAGTAGTTGAAGCAAGTGCAGGTTTTTGCTTAATAGGCCATTATCTGTCAAAGAAGGCAAACTTTTTGTGGAGTGTCTTTGGTGTCTAAAACTATTTTGAGAATGGGATGGTGATGTCAGAAGTTATCGTGTGTCTCATGGCCAAATTTTGAATAACAAAACATCAAATGCTCTTTTTTTTAGGTCTATAAACTGGTTGAAGACTCTTGTCTAACTGACATTTTATTATATATCTGAGAAGCCTTCATATACTTCTGAGATCTACAGAATATTGCATTTAAGATGTTTTAATAACAAAGTTTTTTATAACAATGAGACATGTCTGTTCCTGGCAGCACCAATCTACTTCAAAGAAGATGAGCACTGATGATACTCCATGTGGAGTTTACTTTCTTTGTGGCAAAAGTTAGCAAAAGTGAGCAAGAAACTGCCCTTGCCCCTATTGCTGACAGTATGCTATCCAAATCAGACAAACAGGATACAAAAGAAAGTGACTGCTAAACGCTGCCAATAGAAGGGAGGACAGTCCTTCAAAAATCTTGCTTCTCAGAAAAGTCTATATTCTAGGCATAAAAGCCAGAGGTGGATGCTCTGATATTGCAGGGAAACCTTGGATAACTATCTAGGTAGCCAGATGTTTCTGTCATTTCTTAGTTTGGGAAGTTGTTTGCTCTGAACTTCTTAGTTACTCGGGTAATATTACATCCTTCTCAGGTCTCTGATGCATTTGAAGACTGGATAACTATAGTTTTCCTTGTTAGCAAATTCAGAAAAGAAACTCACAAAAGAAGTGTAAAGTGTGTAAGTTTGAGAGACATAAAAAGATAGTTTTGGGTTGGTAATGTAAGATAGGATAGAAACTGAATTAGGTACACCACTTTAGACTCACCAAGATAGGATAAATAATTATTTTCTCTGAATTTGTCAATTGCAAATGGACTGGACATTGTTAATGTAATTCTTGCCTGTATATATTTATAGTTACTGTATTTATTGTATATAGTTTTAGTCTTTTAATTAAAACTCCTTATTATTTAGACAACAGGAGGAAGTGTTGTGTGATATTTTGATTGTGTACTGAGAAATAAAGCTTGCTTGGAGTCAGAGGACAAAGCTAGCCACTAGCTTACCAAAGTTCAGGTTTGGAGGACTGTATACAGAGAGGAGACAGGAAGTCATAAGCTGTTGCTGAGAGAGAATCTCAGCCCTTTTGAACAGAGGAATGGAAGAGGTAGAAGGTGACTTGTAACATGAGGTTTCTGGCCCAGTCCAGCCAGAGGTCCAGAGCCACAGACCTGTGGTCCCAGAGCACCTAGCCACCCACCACTGCTTAGGCCCCAAAAAATGACTCAGACACTTATATTAATTTCATTCTACTTGGCCTATGTCTCAGGCATATTGCTGGCTAGCTCTTTCCTCTTAATTCAACCCATTTCCATACATCTATCCTGCCACATGGCCTGTGGCTTACCTATTTCATTACATGTTGATTCTTGGGTGGCTGGATCACATCTCTATCTGACTCTGCCCTCCTTCTTCTACCTATACTCCGATTTCCCTGCCTAGTCCTATGATGCCCGCCACAAGCAAGAACAGTTTCTTTATTTAAAGAATGATATTCACAGCATACAGAAAGACATTCCCGTATCAGTGATTGGTGGCTGCTTCCTGCTTCTCTACTCTTTCAGGGTCTAACCCTGATATCTGACTCCCAATTTTTTATTGACAAAGATTTATGCTTCAGCTCATAGCTTGAGGGAATAGTTCCTCATGGCAGGAAGGCAAGAATGTTGTTCACATTGGATCCACTACCAAGAAACAGAGAGATGAATCCTGATGATCCACTTGCTTTCTCCTGTGTTCTCCCACTAGAGCCCCAGCAGGTAGGATGGTAGTGCCCATATTCACCTGTTGTCAGTTACACTTCTCTGGAAAATTCCCTTACACACTCATAATCATGTCAAGTTAACACACAAATGTAGATGCAACTGATGCAGAATGGCATTAGGAAAATGGTACTTGCACAGAGTATGCAATAATTGTTGAAACTGTTGGTATGGGGGTGAACATCCAAAGATATGCTTATCCAGCATTATGAATAACTATCAGAGAAGGAAGCTACATTTTGAAGAAATGGAGGTTGGCAGAGAGTACCAAACAGCAGCCATGTCAGTGCCAGAAGGAAAGCGACCCAACAAAGGTGAAGTACATGTCAAACAGGGTGACATCACCAAACAGATGAAGAGAATTGGTTAGTTGAATTGGGGCTCCTAGCAGGATGTGAACTCCAACAGTGTCATCAGTTAATGTAGCTCTTTTCTGTCATTAGTTGGAGGAGGTTGGTGAGGGCTAGTATGCAGACACTCTCATATACGTCTTCAGTTGAGCCACACTCCAAACATGAACATTTTCAAATGAATTGTCAGCTATCTGGAGCATGAGACAGGGATGTGGAACAAATCAGTTGGGTACATCTAGTACATATAAAGCACTGGGTTTGCTTCCCAGCCCTGCAAAGACCAGTCATGGTGGCACCTAGCTGTAATAGCAGTACCTGGGAGGTGGAGGCAGAAGGACCAGAAGTTCAAGGTCATACTTACCTACAAAGCAAGATTGAGACAACATTGGGCTACAGGAGACCTTGTCCAGAAAAGAAAAGGAAGAAAGGAAAGAGAAAATAAATCTAAAGAATGACTTTTAAATCTCTGATCTATGTTGATGGAACTGACATCAGGAATTAGCAACTTAAAAGTATTTGAGAATGTAGGAATTCTTTGGGTACTATGGTAGAGAAATGTTTCCCCTTAAAAATCTCATGGTGTTGGGCTGAAGAGATGGCTCAGAGGTTAAGAGCACTAGCAGCTCTTCTAGGGGTCCTGAGTTCAATTCCCAGCAACCACATGGTGATCACAACCACCTGTAATGAAATCTGGTACCTTCCTCTGGCATGCTGACATACATGCAGGCAGAACATTGTATAATAAACATTTTTTAATATAAACCTGGTAAAATTAATATGTAATCCTTCAACTCAGAAGAATACAAAGGCCAGCAGAATATCTAAGGTGTCAGAGCAAAGATGACCAGCTATTTTGATGGAAGGCATTCAGGAGTTCATAGGTTAAAAGGAACCAGCATTCCCAGAGTCCTTTGGAGGAAAGGCTATGTGCTATGTGGTAGATATGATGAATGAAGGATTTGATACCTCGGCTGATGAAAATGTTGTTAGCAGACCACTCTCAGCCACCAGCCTCCACCAGCTAAAGAGAGCAGATGACTAGCTTAAGGAAAGCATGAAGTCCCAGGCCCCAAACCAACTTAGAACAACTCCACAGAGCCATCCCAGCTTTCAGACTCTGCAGGGATACCTGAGATCCTTGCCGGGTATGTAGCACAAGCAACCTCTCCTCCTGTCCAGTCTCCCGCTTCCCTTTCCTTGCCCCAGGTGCCGACCACAGCATTCCCTTGTAGACATCTTGCATGGTTATCTCAGCTTTCCAAGAAACTCGACAGTGCCTGTGGATAAGTGGGACTCTATGGTCAAGTGAGCCACCAAAGACATGTGTAGGTCAGCCCAAGGAAGCTCTGCACAAACAGATGCTTAAAATGTCACTAGATTCCTTCTAGTTGGGGAAGGAGTAGGCAAGAGCTGGAATAAAAATATATCACCCTCAGCCAAGAGGACTTCCAGTACTGATAGAATGATGGCAGATTGGACAGAGTGGCTGACATTTTGAAAAATTTCAATACTTCCTAAGAAGTGTAAAGAGCACCAGAGTACACCTCACAACAGTGTCAGCCAAAGCCATTTCTGCCCTTTTAGACCCTCTAACCTTGGGCACTAATCTGGGGTGGATAGGAAGACAAGTTAGCAGACCAAGAGAAACCTGGAACAGAATCTAAAAACATAGCAAATGTTCTCTTCCTGAAAACCCTATAATTATAATAATTTCTTTCGTCTAGTATACAGTCCCCAGCGTTCCAGTTGCCAAGCGCTATAAAACTTATCAGAGTGGTCTCAGGTGGTGACGCTTTGATGTTCTTTCCTGTCTGGCCTTATTTATTCCATGCATACTGAGAGACACACTAAGCACGGAACTGCCAGAAAGGAGCCCTTAGACAGAGACAGCAGTGGTTGGAGCAGGGCCAGGTGTGTTGAGCGACCTAGTTCTCACTGAGGGAGCGAAGTAGCTCTCTTCTCCCTTTTAGGTTAGGGCCTAATCTAAAATCCTCCCTTCTGGATGTCCTCGAGTATAGCTCCTCTCCTGGTCCCCCACACCACCACCCCGCTAGCCCAGCTCAAACCTGCTGCCTTTTCCTGCAAAGCTGGCTCTCAGGCCCGCCAGCTCTCGTCCGTGGTACCCACTTTACTCCTGCCCATTCTCCTGTCTTGCAACCCTGCCTCATCCCGTCCCGCCCCTCTAACCCTAACCCTAACCCCTCTCCCCAGGCCCCATGCTCTCGGCAGAAGTGCCCTGCTTGACCCGCCTAGACTCTGAAACCTGGCTCCACCCTCTGGATTCCGCTCTTTTCTCCTGGCCACACCCCTCTAGCTGTCCTGCCAGGACCCTCTCTCGGACGACGACTCGGCCCTGCTGCCACATTACACCCCACTCGCCCGACCACGTCCCCCAAATCTGGTCCTACCCCTTCTCCAGGCCCGATTCTTCTCACCTAACCACGCCTCCTCTTGCTGCCACGTCCCACCCCTCCCTCCTTAAGCAACACGCCCAACTTGTTTGTTCACGCCCCTGAGACCTGGCTCCGCCCCTTCCTGGACGCCTTCTCTTCGACACCACGCCCACTCTCCTTGTCACATTCCGCTTCTCTCCATTTCTCTCCTAGCCCCACTTAAAACAGCTCTGCTCCTCTCTCCAGCCCCCTCCCTCCGCCCGCCCCACGGCTGCAGCCCACCTCACCAGCTTGGCCACACCTCAAAGACTGGACCCCGCCCCCTTGGTCCCGCCCTCCTCTCGCCGCGCTCCGCCCTGCTTGCCAGGCCCCGCCTTCCTGGCTCCACCTCCTCCAGGGACCCAGCAAGCTAGTGCCCGCCGCGGGCCGTGCGCATCATGGGGACAGCCTCGTCGCTAGTGAGTCCCGCTGGAGGGGAGGTGATCGAGGACACATACGGGGCAGGCGGCGGCGAGGCCTGCGAGATCCCAGTGGAGGTGAAGCCCAAGGCCCGCCTGCTGCGCAGCTCGTTCCGCAGGGGAGCGGGAGCCGGACCCGGGTCACTACCTCGAGCGGCGGGTGGTGGCGGGCTGCTGGGAGCCAGCTTCAAGTCCACGGGCTCTTCTGTGCCAGAGCTGGAGTACGGGGCAGCCGAGTTCGAGAGGCTCAAGAAGGAGTATGAGATCTTCCGGGTCAGCAAGAACCAGGAGTTGCTGTCCATGGGTCGCCGAGAGGCCAAGCTGGACACCGAGAACAAGCGGCTGCGGGCAGAGCTGCAGGTAATGCGGGACAGAGCGCACCGAGAAGGGGAAGCGCTGGGGAAACTGAGCCGGGTTGCCACTTAACCGCTTGGGGGCACCACCATCCTGCCCCACCTACAAACCAAGTTGTTTTCCAAGTTGGACATAAGCTGCTCCTAAACTTTCTTTCAGCATCTACCCCCTCTCGGTTTCCGGTTCATTCATTTAAGCACCTTGAATCAATTTACTCAAAATGCCACAGTTCACACAATTCTTAGTTTAATATATCTCCAAGATGGAGCGCTTGGCTCAGTTTCTTTGTGACGTACTGCAGATCTGGGTTTTAATGATATGATAGGAATTTTTCTGGAAACCTCCTGATTTCACCGTTTTTAACTGTTGTGGTTGAAAACCTTCCTTAATAGTATTCAAGTTCCTTTGGTCCATTTGGTTAATGGACTGAACGTTATTATAGTGCTTTTGTAGGCCTTAGAACAGATCGGCTTTAATTCATTCGGATAGTAGGTAAAGCAAAACTTTTCAGAGCAAAATGTCTGGGACTTTATACCAGGGATTCAGAGCTTCTTCCTTTTTTTTTTTTTTTTTTCCCATGGAAGATATCTCTGACAGCCCACGAGCTCCATCCAGGGCCCGTCGAAGTAGGAATTAAATAAACAGCACAGACTTGTGTCAAAGACGACTCCTTCCTTCTAGGCAGGCATCATTCCAATCAGGTTTTATGAAACTCTTCATTAACTGATAGCTATTAGCATATTATCTGGAAAGGTAGTCCTACCCGCAGCTCCCTGTTACCGTAACTTCCTACTGGTTGGCCAATGCACTTGCCCACATAGAGTGGACCTGTGTATTTTCCATGTCTGATTCCATGTGTGTGCACCACTGCCCACTGAGAACCATGTGAGATGGCAGGTAGAAAGGGCCGGATAAAGAAGCCAGTGCAGAGAGGGCTGACACACATAGTCACAGATCACTCGTCAGCCATCCAAATTCCTTGCTTAACCTGTTTCTTTCTTACTTGCATAATGAGAAAACTTTCCCATTTATTTCATTCAGCCATGTTGACATTTCCTGGAGCCCACCCTGAATCTAAAATGAACAGCTGAGGGGACAGTAACATGATTAATATATAATGTCGAGGAGCACAGAAATTTTCATAGTTATTCTTTAAGCTAAGTCTTACAAATTGCATTTTTTTATTCCCTTAGAAAACCCAAGGCATATAAAAATTTAGAAACTGATGTGGTATTTCAAAGAAAATGTTAATTTCCATTGAAAGCTCATTGCTGAAGAACCTATTTGCTGGGATTCAAACATGTTTGCATTTTTTCTGTTTTGTATGAATAAAATAACATGCTTGATAATTGATGAAACAGTGAATAGAGTATTAAAAATCCTAACATATATATGTTGTAATTTAAAATGTGGATGAAAGACTCTTTTTGTTAAGAGATAACGGGTGAATTATTCCAGGCACTTCAGAAAACTTACCAGAAGATACTTCGGGAAAAAGAGGGTGCATTGGAAGCAAAATACCAAGCCATGGAGAGAGCAGTTACATTTGAACATGACCGAGACAGAGTTAAAAGACAATTCAAGGTAAATTCCTTGTATTTCAGCCCCCCTTCAAGTGTTCACAGATTAAAAACTATTTTTTTAAAAAGTTCATTTGAGACAGGTGTGAGTGGTTCCATTTAATTCCAGCACGAGAAGCAGAGACAGACAGATCTCTGTGAGTTTGAGGCTAGCCTGGTTTACATAATGAGATCTTGTCTTGAGAAACACAACAGAAAAAAAAGTTCTAAAATTCCACCCTAATTAGTCTTAACAATAAAAACCCAGAGCCAGATATTAGGGTGAAAACTGAAAGATCAGAGAAGCAGAGCAGCAGCCACCAGAAACTTCTTACCTCCACAGATCCTCAGACCAAATGGGCTAGATCCTGTCTCTATGAGTCCTCAGACTGAATGGGGCTGAGATCCTGTGTCCACCTGCCTTGTATTTCTGTCTCTACCTCCCTAGTGCTAGGATTTAAAATCCTGCCTCCCATGCACTTGAGCCTCCAAGGTATTTGCATTAAAGGCATGAACTTCTACCACCTGGTTCAGTTTCTCTTTTAGACTGATTCTATCTTGTGTAGCCCAGGGTGGCCTTAAACTCCTGATCTTCTGGCTTCCTCCTCCCAATTGCTGGAATTAAAGATATGTGCCACCACCTGCCTGGCCTCTATGGTTAACTAGTGGCTAGCCCTGCCCTTTGATCTCCAGGCAAGCTTTATTTGTGGGAAAACAAACAAAATATCATACAACAAAGTTCATCTGATATCATGATGAGTACAAATAAATTAACATGAGTGAAGGTCATAAGATCTAGAGAAGAAAGTACTTTCAGTTAGGTATTGTTTATTTGATAGAGATGAAAGTGAACATTTTCCTTGAGATATTGAAAGATGAAAGGATGGATCTTTTTAATTTTTATTTTACGTGTGTGCTTGTGTATATGGACACATATGAATGCAGTGCCTGTGGAGGCTAGGGTTGTAGGATCCCTTGGAGCTGGAGTCGCAGATTATTGCTGCCCAATATGTGTGCTGGGAATCAGAACTCAGGTTTACTGCAAGAGCAGTATGTACTCTTAACCAGCCTCTGAGAGTGTGTTTCTTCATGAGATGAAGCATTTGGAAATGTTTGGGGATATTCTGTTCTGTATTTGGTATGAGGGAAAATAATTTGCTACATGTCACACAAGATATACATCCATGCTGCTAGATTTCCAATGAGTTCAACTATGAAACAATAAGATAAAGGTCTGGAGACATCATCTCAGAGGAGACTAAGAACCAAATAAATATTAACTTTCTGAATAAATGGATTCTTTTCCCCTGAAAAGTTGATGGTACAACTTTTTGATAATGAAAAAAGTCTCAATTGAATTCTACATTTAAAGATTTTTAGGGAGACCAAAGAAAATGAAATTCAGGACTTACTGAGGGCCAAGCGAGAGCTGGAGTGTAAACTGCAGAGGCTGCAGGCTCAGGGCATCCAAGTTTTTGATCCTGGGGAATCTGATTCGGATGACAACTGCACAGATGTGACAGGTAAGTGCATTTTATGTTCATGTTACCCGTTCTGCAGAGCTGTAGTGATACTCAGAACCAGCTGCTGTATTTCTTTCATTCTCCAGGAGCAGGATTAGTGATTGCACTGTTATTACGAATAGAAGAGACCTTTTAGTGTCTCTCTTAGCTGTTAGCTTCTCCAGATCTTGAAGTATATGATGTTGCGGGCTTGGCTTTCTCTTGTCTTTATACTCTTCCAACCATCCTAGCCCATGGAGTGCAAGTGTGTGCTCTCTCTCTCCACACCCCTACCCCTGCCCATGTACCCCCTGCAGGTCACATCCACTTTTCCTCCAAAGGAAAGAAGAAAGAGTGTGTGAGTTTCTTTTCTTCCCTCTGTGACAAAATGCTTAGCAGCATAGTACTTAAGGAGGAAGGTCTAGTTTCTGCTCACCATTCAAGGGCCACAATCCATCACTGCAAGGATGTCACAGCAACGATAGTGTAAGGCAGCTGATCCCATTGCATTTACAGTTAGGACACAGAGTGATGAATCCTGTACTAGCTTGCTTTCTCCTTTCTACAAAGTTGGGACCCCCAGCCGCTAGGCACGGTACAGCCCACATTTAGGGTAGGGCTTGTGACCTCATTTAAGCTAGTCTAGACATCCCTCTCAGACATGCCCAGAGGTTTGTCTCTAGTCATTCTAAATCCTGTCAACTAAGCAATCTGAGTTGAACCATTCAGGCCTGTAAGGTGGCGCCAGGGTGTAGAGGGACCATTACCCAGGCCTGATGACCGGAGTTCTATCCTGGGATCCCACAAAGGGGCAGGAGAGAGCTGACCTCCACACGGGTGCCAGTGCATGTGCATTCCTATGTGCGGCCACACACACAACACACACTCACATGTACACACACACACACACACACACAGATTTGAAAAACTGTTTTTTAAGAATAGCATCACAGGTAGACACCTTGGATTGTACATTTTCCCAAAGGTACAACCTGAGACAATCTTACCTCTGCTCAAATGCCCTGGCCAAAGCCAAACCTAGGAAAATTGGAAAGTATGATCAAAAGCTAGACAGACATGTATCCAACTAAAGTGTGAAGGGGGATATGCATACTGGAATTATGTTCTCTGAAGGGTTTTTCCCATACAGTGAGCAACTTTGTACAATGTTTCCAATGTAGGTTTGTGAGCCACTCAAAAAGCTTCAGTTTTAGAATAAGCATATAAAACATTTTTCAAGCAAGAAAGAAAAGCCTAAAGTCACAGAATTGAAGGCATTTTCCGTGTTTCAAGAAGGTATTAGTCAACTGTGATTAGTCTGAGGTAAAGGAAAGGCTTCTTGTAAGTGGAAGGAAAAAATGTGGCCCTCCCATTTATAAGGGTGATATTATATAGTCTTACAAAGGGATGTGTCTGAGAGTAAGATACATCACTGGCAGTTCCTGCTTGGTTTTCATCTTATTCCCATTGGTTGTGACCAGCATTCTGGGACAAAGATGCGATGATCCCACCTGGCCAAAAACAGCTGTCACATGAGTCATACTGATTGCTTCCATATTGGCTTGTTCAAATGTACAGTGTATCAAAGCTTCTGTAATTATCTTGGTGAATTCACAGAAACAAGTCAATGCTCCCTTCTGGATCTTTTTGATTGATACATCGATTTAAACTTGAAGGACACAAGCTATCAGTACCCTGTTGATAGTCTACCTTCAGAGTCCCTTCCCAAGCTCTGCATGGTGGCATATGTCCTTAATCTCAGCACTCAGGAGGCAGAGGCAGGCAGATCTATGTGTGTTTGAAGGCAGCATCTCAAGGGGGAAAAAAGGTTCCTTTACATTTTAACTGATGTATAAATGTCCAATTATGAGTAGATTTTTTAGAATTGTTTGTAGTGTTTTTAAACTTCCTCCTTTTAATTTTTTATTACATTTGTTAATTTGTTTATTTTGTGTATATGGATATGGGTATGTATGTGTGTAGGAGTGTATGTGTGTTGAGGTCTGAGGACAGCCTGTGAGAATCAGTTTTCTCCTTCTGGCAATTGCACTCCAGGTATTGGACTTGAGTTCTTAGGCTTGGTGGCAAGTGCAACTGTGTACTGAGCCATTTCACTGGCCCTAAATTGCCTCTTACTAAAATTCCTTTATTTGTTATATTTCTTTTTCTATTTCTTTCTTTCCTATTTTAATCCTTTCTTTGAATTTGAGATGATAACAAGAACTGTAGTGCTTTGCCAAAAGTCAGTGTCCAAATATTTTTGAAAACCATCATTTGAGTGCTTATTTTATTTATAAATTATGTATTTTGACATGGGAAGTCCTATTTAACATTTGTGCTGAGTTTTTAAATATTTGGTAACTTGGTTTTTATGAAATTTCATTCCTTGTTGAAACAGCTACAGGAACCCAGTGTGAGTACTGGGCCAGCAGAGCCTTAGGAAGTGAACCTTCCATAGGCAGCATGATGCAGCTTCAGCAGTCCTTCCGAGGCCCTGAGTTTGCCCACAGTTCTATAGATGTGGAAGGACCTTTTGCAAACATCAACCGAGGTAACTAACCCCTTACCTGGTAGCTGTGACTGTTCATGCCCTGAATCTTGTGTACATGACATTGATGTTCTGGTGCATTCCACTGGCAAGCCAGTATGCACAGAGGTTACAAACTTTTCAACAGGTTAGCATGGTCCTCCCAGCATCCTGGCCACCCAGGTCCTAGCAGCTGTGCTATTTTCAGAATTCACAGATGCTTTTGTTGAGCCACAGGGATATGAAATAGCTTAGCTGGGAAGCAGTATTTTATATTGTGTTCTTGTCAGATATTTCATGTTTTTTCCTTCCCACTAATAGCATAAAGCTAGTTTTTATTTTACACCATTCTTAAACTCTCTTTTAGCCTCATTGGAGCTTAAGAACGAGAAGGCAAAATGCCATCACCTTGGGAATGCAGTCTCCCTTCAAGTAGCAGAGCAGCTGAGTGGCTCAGGAAAAATAGAATTGGAGACACTACCCTGAGAATCCATTGTTCTCCAGGGGAGACCACTGGCATCATTACCTCAAATCCCAGAGGAGAATTTGAGGCTAGAAATTAATCACCTTCTAATACCTTATTCTAGCTTTTTTAGTATTAATACATGACAGCAGATTCTAGTCTATGGTTTTTTTTCAGACTTAGTTGGAATTATTTTGACAGTAATATTCTGATAAGATTTCCATCTGTTTATGGAAACTTTACTTGCAGATGACTGGGACGCCGCTGTGGCTGGCTTATTGCAGGTCACTCCCTTGTTCTCACACTCTCTGTGGAGTCACTCTGTCAGATGTTACCTCATCTACACAGAGGAAACCCAAACTGAACTGCAGCTTTTCCTTAAGGTGAGAATATTTATAAATTGTGTATTAGCTCCTTGAGAATACAAAGTCTGGAGGTGCAGAAACTGCCATTGTTCAGCAGTTAAGAACTCTTGCAGAGAACCTGGGTTTGTTTCCAGCACCTACACAGTGGCTTACAGCTGACTATAATTCTGGGTCCAGGGCATTGGATGCCCTCTGTGAGAACCAAGCTTGTACATGGTGCACATACACACATGCAGGCAAACACCCATATATATAAAATAAAAATAAATAAACCTTTAAAAAGAAAATGCAAGTTAATAGCTGAGGTAGTAGCATACATCTGTGACCCCAGCACTCAGGAGACAGAGGCAAAGAACTACAGAGAACTGGAGGCTAGCCTGAACTACATAGTGAGCGCCTATCTCAAAACACAATACAAATTAATATATTCTGAATACAATTGCATTTAAACTAAGTAGCTCGCTACCTATGAGATTATCCAGGAAACACTGGGCTGTGCTTATGATGCACTTTGGTTCAGTAT
Organism: Sigmodon hispidus; assembly: GCA_004025045.1. NCBI lineage: Eukaryota > Metazoa > Chordata > Mammalia > Rodentia > Cricetidae > Sigmodon > Sigmodon hispidus. The sequence goes on from PVIH01001888.1 coordinate 77,591, forward strand.
TCATGTGTGTAAAGGTAGACATTGTTTTAAGGCTTCTAGTTTTTATTTAATTTACTAGTAAAACATAGACAAAAGTGAAAGCATGAAGATGAAATTAAGATTTGAAACGTTCTGGCTTCTTTTTTTTCATTTACATTTAATTTTATACCTAAAATATATCATTATGATTCCAATGTCTTAGTGGTGTGCTCCTTTAGTCCCAGCACTCAGGAGGTAAAGACAGGCAGATCTCTGTGAGTTCTAGCCTGGCCTACAGAGCGATTTCCAGGACAGCCAGGGCTACACAGAGAACTCTGTCTCAAAACAAGCAACAAAACAAGAAAGAAGAAAGAAAAGGAAAGATGCCAATGTCTTAATGTAAAAAGAACAAAGTATCAAAATATAGTTAAGAATTTGTGTATTCATTAAGAATTTGTGTATTAAAATGACCTTTTCCTATTTCATTAGCTAATCTATTTAATGTTTGAGCCCTTCTTTAGCCATGTCTGATTTAGTTGCTGTCCTGAAAGCTATTTCAGATAACACTAAAGTTTAATCCTTATCATGACTTTGAACTTCTCGAGACATTCCATAGTTATTCTAAAGTAAAATTAGGGCTGTGTGCTACAGTCTGTGGTCACTTCTGGTTTCCTACTTGGTTTTATACGGCCCAGAGCTAAAATTTCTTTTTACATTTTAAATAAGGGATTTTAAACTTTCCTAATGTTGCAGCCCTTTTATACAGTTCTTCATGGTGTGATGACCCCCAATCATAAGATTATTTTTGTTGCTACTTTATAACTGTAATTTTTCTACTTTTATGAATCATAATGTAAATATTTCTGGAGGTAGAGGTTTGCCACAGGTTGAGACCTACTGTTTTAAATTATTGGAAAAAAGAAATATAAGGGGGCACTGGAGAGATGGCTCAGCGGTTAAGAGCACTGACTGTTCTTCCGGAGAACCTGAGTTCAATTCCCAGCAACCACATGGCAGCTAACAACTATTTGTAATTCCAAGATCTGACACCCTTACACAGTTATACATGCAGGCAAAACACCAATTCACATAAAATAATAAAAAAGGAAATATAAGAAGATTATTTTTGTTATGTGAAAATTATATGAAATCCACACTTTCGTGTCTATAAAAAAATGTTATTGGAACATACCCAGGCTTGTGTGTGTGTGTGTGTGTGTGTGAGAGAGAGAGAGAGAGAGAGAGAGAGAGAGAGAAATATTAATGGCTGCACTACCAAAGCAGTTAATTGAGACAGAAACTAAATAGATTTAAAAGGTCCCTGCTAAAACAGATGAATTATTATTATTATTTTTTGGAAAATATTTGCTACTTGACCTTTTGTAGAAGAAATATATCTCCACTGTCTCAAGTGGATTTTAAATGTGTCTGCATGCCCTAGGATAAACCTGCTATAAATTCATGGTCTGCAGATTGTTAATAGATTTATTTAGCATTCCTTTGTGATATTATTTAATCTTGGTAAAATTGCAGAATATTTTAAAGCTCAAAGCTTCCATCTAGTAGTTGAATGTAAGTTACTCCCAAGGACAATTGTAGGTTTCTACCTAATTGCTTTCATAAAAATCATCATTATTTAGTAATCTACTTTCTTTTTTTAAAAAAAACTTTATTTATTTATTTGCCTTGGTGTTTGCCTGGAACTGGAACTACAGACAGTTGTTAGCTGCCATGTGGGTGCTGGGAATCAAACCCAGGTCCTCTGGAAGAGCAAGATGGTGCTCTTAACCACTGAGCCATCTCTCCAGCCCCCAGTAATCTACTTTCTTATAGACCAATATTTTTTATTAAGATTTTTAAATTTTTTTGTTTCTGGAAATGAAATCCCAGGCTTTTTATGCTAGGTAAGCCCTCCATCATTGAACCTACATTTCCTAGCCTAAAGCACCATATTTTACATACACACTCACACATACAGATAAATATTTGCATTCTTTAACAATAAAACAAACTATTCATGATAAAAATAACAGCAAGAAATACCAAATCATACTAGCCTAATATTTTCTTCTGTTGTTTGATTACAAAATAAATCATATTCTGAGCTAGAAAATAGCCATGTTGTTAAGCTAAATTTTTTTGTTCTAGAGAGAAATTTACTTTTGCTCTATAAGATTTTTTTCTAAAATGTGATTTTTTTAATTAGAATATTGCTAATAGAGGTTGCTCTATTAAGTAATGTCTTTTAAGTAATAAAATTTTCTCTATACCTCTCTTAGATAAATATATCATGCTTTTATATATTTTAATTTGTTTTTAGGACCATTCACCTAAACTTAAAAGAATGTGCGAGGCAATGGGATACTTTTTCCATGCTATTTATTTTCCAATAGATGTTGAAAATCAATACCTCACTGTAAGAAAATGGGAACTAGAGAAGAGTTCTTTACTTATCTTATTTCTTCACTCAACATTACCAAGGTAAGTTGACAAAGGTCTCTAATTTACCACTCACAGTATCTGTAAGTGAACTTCAAAGATAAGTCCTAATTCCATTCTCATAGTCAAAAACACTGTGTGAAATCTGATAAATTTTATAGCTACTTAAAAAATATGTGAAGTTTTATACCATCAGCATCATTAATATAACAATTGTTTGGGGCAGTAGTTGACAACAGTGGCCCAGGGCTAAACATTGCCAGGTCTCTCTCAGCTTTTATAAATAAAGTTTTATTGGAACACAGTTACATTCATTGATTTGTGTAAATTTTTTTAGTAGCTGCTTTTATACTGTAACATCAAAATGTAGTATTTACAAACCAAAACTTTATGTCCTACACAACCTAAAATGTCTACAGTCTGACTACAGTACAAAGCTGATAGCTTCTCATTTTCTTTCTTTGGAATGGGAGACATGAAGTTTTGGTGTGAATATAATTATGTTAATCATTTTCCCTGTTCAATTTTTTTAATCAATTAAATATAGATAGTGTAGATATAGATAAAAGATACAATGGGATTCCTGGGATGTTAGCCTTGTCTGACTGAATCCAAGCCTCTCAAGGCATTGGTTGTTTTGACTTTAACTGTGTGCGATCTCTGGCTCCACCCCTTTTCCTGCAGTGAACCCTGTCCTTGACCTTAAGACTCTGCCATGTAGCTGGGCCTCAGAACTCCAGCTTAGAGTCTTAACTGCTCCGCAAGCTGAGGCAGACCAGTCCAGGCAACTTAGCAAGACTCTTCCTCAAAATAAAAAAATCAAGGGCTGAGTATGGAGCTCAAATGCATTTCCTAGCATGCACAAGATTCTGGAATCAGTCCTCAGCACCACACAAAGTCAGGCGTTGTGGTGTCTGTCTGTAATCCCAGCACTCAGGAGGTGGAGGCTAGGAAAAAGAAGAAGATAAAACTCAATGGTAGAATAATTGCCTAGTGTGCATGAAGCCTTAGATTCAATGCCCAGTTACACACATGAACACAACACATACTCATTCACACATATACAGCACACACTCACACCAGAACACACACACATAACACACACTCTAACAGGCACATATCACACTCATACATACACCACACACATATATACTCACACCAGAACACACACTTACTGTAACAGACGCATACCATACTCAAACATACACCACACACATACATATATTCACACCAGAACACACAACACATGCTGATTTACATAAACACACACCACACTCACACATGCACAACACATACCACATTCACACACAGCAGACACAACACATACACACACAAAGAAGAAAGGAAACAGAGCAGGCCTCCAGACTAGGTGGCCAGAACTAGCAGAGCCTTCCTCAGAGTGTATCTACAATGCCCCCCAGCTAGCTGCTGTCAGCTGAATCTCATTTCCCTACTTTTCTCTCCTTGCTTTAGGATTCATTAAAAATGCTTCATTTTTAATATCTAATGTGTAGTATGAAGTTTCTGGCCCGGCCTTTCCAGCCTCGCCCTGAGTTCTGACCCACTGTCCCACAGAAACACACAGACGCTTGCATTAATCTTATGCTGATCAGCCTATGGCTCTGGCATATTACTAGTTATCTCTTGCTCTTAAACTAACCCATCTTGTTCAGCCATGTGCTTGGTACCTTTTCTCAGAGCAGCATTTCAACTTTTTTTCTCTACATCTGCTGGTGTCTCATCATGATGTCTTTCTGGCATTACTCTGGCAACTCTGCTCTATTCTTCCTGTTCCCAGAGTTTTCTTAGTCTGGTAGCCTCGCCCATACTTCCTGTCTGCCTTCAGCCAATCAACGTTTCTGTTAAACTAGTAGGCGGGACAATTATTTACAATGTAACATAATCCCACTACACTAGTGTTTGGGTTGTATCTTACATTACTTGGTAATACATGCCCTTTGTTGTTAAATTATTATTCTTTAACTTTATTTTTAATTTTTGAAGTCATCTTGCTTTTTTCTTTATCTTCCAGATATTCATCTGTTAATAAGAAACTGGTCATTATCTTTATGCTTTTAACATTTGTTTTTGTCTCCCTAATTTTAAACTTGAGTTACCCCTCCAATTTATTTTCTATTATTTTTTATCCCCTTTAATTAAAATTTTAGTTATTTTAAAAAATTATTCTTTTTGAAAAATCAGAATTTTAACTCCTTGTTTCTGCTTCAGCTTTATTTTGCTTAAGTTTTCCTCATTTCATTTCATCCTTTGTATCATTCATTTCTCTTAGGACTATCAAGAAGCATGATAGTGGGGCTGGGAGTATAGCTCAGTGGTATAGCACTTACCAGATGCAAAAGGCCTGGCTTCCATCCCCAGGGAGCCTTCCTATCCATGAACAATGATGCAGAAGTGTGACTAAAGCAATGAGCGTCAGACCACAGATACAGCTGTCGGGGCCTTTGTTGTTCTCAGGTTTATCCACTTCTCATTGGCTGACCCTCTGAACTTCCCGAAAGATGAATCTAGGAAAAGTACTCCTGAACAGCTTGAGAGCTTCATGGAAAGTACTTTCCTGATCAATAATTACTCCTTATGTACCCACATATGGGACCCACAGAGTTACTTAAAGATACCATTCATTGGTTCCTCGCATCGTTCTGTACTCATATAAGAAACACTGTCGTTAAAACTTCACGGTCTTTAGTTAGAGACAAATGAATTCAGAGCAGTCTGTGCTAACAACACACTTAGCAATAGATGAGGAAGGTGAGTGGGGGCTCATGCTTTGTGGGGAGCACTGGTGCTGGACCTCTCTACTGTCACTCACCAGAGCAGGTGCATAAGGGGATCCGACCTCTGACATGACGTGTGTGGGGTTTCTGTAATATACGGATTTGACCCACTCCTTTATGGTGGACACCTTTAACAGTGAATGATCGAAATGGGAAACTCATGGGTGAGTAGGAATTCCCCAGGAAATGCACTTGGCTGGCATCCATCATGCCAGGGACATGGCTTATACAGCAGGGGCCACCAAGAATGCTTGGTCCTGAGGAGAGAAGCTGACAGCACAGAGAGGCAGCTGTCATTGGTTGGCCTCAGCATGCCATCCAGCCTTCTCAAGAAACAACAGCTCCCCTGGGCCCCAGAGTGCTTCTCACTACTTTGTGGTCCTATTCTTGAAAATTCAAAATTCAGTGCTCTTTTTAGCCAGATTAGCAATAGATTACCTCAAGATCGCAGTTACGTGGGAGCTCCCGGTGGACAGCTGACTTGTTTCCATTGGCTTCACCGCATCCACCCCCTCCACCTTACAAAGTAGTTTCTCCTCTGTCAAAAACTGCATATTTACCTCTCGGCCTACCTTGCTAGCTGCACCCTACAGAGCAGGTCACCACGCCAGCTGGCCTCCTTCCTCTCTAACTTCAGTAGTTATCCACTAATGACCTGTTTGTTTCTCTGGACCTATCTACTTTCCTTCCACAGGAGTGTTTGAACCAGATGCCAGAGCTCATGTTCCAGCCTTCCCGGGTGTCAATTTTATAGTGTGTGGTTCTGAAATAAAAGATTTACATTAGTATTCAGGCCAACTTTAGACTCTTCTCCCAAAACGGTAACAAAAGGACAGTTAAAATTCTGGACTGTCATGGGACTCGGTCAACACACTAACATGGAAAGCATGTGTGAATCAATAGGATGATTGGTCCAGAAAAATCTAATAAGACATGATTGTTTTCTCTTTGGAATTATTAACTTAACTTTAGAGTTCTAATTATATAACTACACACATATACATGCATGCACAAGCACACATACACACACACACACACACACACACACACACACACACACAGGCAAACATGCACATGTGTCAGTTTGCCTCCCATGAGATCTTTCACTTAAGGCTTTCTTGAAAAGAGAAATTACTTGCATTGTTCCTGTGATATAGGAAACCCCAGTAGATTATGATTTTTCCCAAAATGTTCTAAAAATTATAACTTTGCTCCCTATAACGAAGGTTTTTTTCCTTAAACTTTACCCAGTCAAGGTTTTTGTAGTTATTTGGCAGTCTCCATTTGTGCCCAGTGTTTCCTATAGTAGACACGGGATATACAGATTCGGATCATACTGCAAGAAAAGGCTAGAGACTAGAGAGAAAAGAGCCCTGACGTCTTAGAGCTAATCATATTTGTATTTTAATTTAGAAAATACATATTTAAATGGAATCTGTTTGCCATTTATTTGCAAATTTTCATAATTCTGGCTCATTATTTTTGATCCATGTACAATCTTTTAAATAATTTATATGTTTAAAATAAACCAATTATGAAAGTTTTATAGCTTAAGGCATAATTTACAGATCTTATTCTCTCTGGCTAATGATCACACTATATTTCTAAGAGCATGTCAGAACAGAACCGTAAGATGACCCAGTTTGGGACCTAGAACGATGGCTCAGCAAGGAAAGCATTTGCTGTGCACTCATGGGGACCCGAGTTGGAATCCCTGAACCTCCATAGAAGTTGGATGGTACGAATATCTGTAATTTCAGCACAAGGGACACAGAGAAAGGAACAGAGATCCCTGGTGTTTGTGGCCTTTCAGGCTACTGACTCAGCTCCAGGATCAGAGGAAAATGACCAGGGAAGACATTTGCCACTCACTTCTGAGCATGTAGGCACGTGTACTTGTGAGTGCACACCACACACACACACACACACACATACACACACACCACATACACATATACACACACACACTCACACCCACATACACACACACCCACACCACACACACACCACACATACACCCACACCACACACACCAAACACACACCACATACACACACACACCACACACACTCACATACCCACACCACACACACATACACACACACATCACACACACACACACCCATACCCACACCACACACACCACACACACACCACACACACATCAAACACACACCACATACACATATACACACACACACATGCACACACTCACACCCGCATACACACACACCCACACCACACCCACACCACACACACCAAACACACACCACATACACACATACATCACACACACTCACACTCACACATGCACACCCACATACACACACACCTACACCACACACACCCACACCACACACACATACATACACACACCACACACGCACACACCCATACCCACACCACATACACAGTTTTTAAAAGTTTTTCTTCCTCTGTAGCTGGATCATTGTCACTGTGGTAAAGCCCATTTGGGCACTTAGACTGGTCACTAAGTACCTGCTGTCACTATGTAGTGTAACCCAAGAGATGACAATTTCCAGTCTCTCCAATCTAGTGTTTTACTGGAAGACTGTGAAGAAGCATTTCTGCAAAATCCAGAAGGAAAACCACGATTAATCTATCATCGTTTGGAGGATGGGAAAGTCACTTCTGACTCCATCCAGCAGCTCCTGGACCAAGTTTCTTCCCTAAGCACGACCAACAAAGTTAAGGTAAAACACCAAGGATATGTCACAAGCCGTGTGCAGCATAGGTAAAGCCAGAGCCAAGAGGTGGATAAGTGTGGGAAAGGAAGCCAGGGTGTCCAGAGAGGGGACGTACAGGAAAGTGGCCCAATTAGAAAAACTTCAGAAACTGTTTTAAGGACCTGGCCTTTTCCCCTGGAGTAGGGCTGGAGAGTACTGGCTAGCTTTGAGTCAAATGTCAGGGCCTCGTGTGGACCTCTGTTAGCCTTTTCCTTGGTTTTAAGAGAGTAGTTTGGAGGGTAGTGGGCAGTCTGAGATCTGGAGCAGCCATCTTGATGAGACTGCAGGGGGTCCTAACCCTAAGGATATGGTTGAGATGATGCAGGCCCAAAAATATACAAAGTTCACACTGAAACCCTTTGTGACCTCAGACAAGCCTTTAACTTGCCTCAGTTTCCCCTGCTGAACAGAAGGGTTACAATATGGCATCTTCCGTGTAAGGAGCTTGCTGGGATAAAAGAGCTCAGTGTTGAAAGGCTTGCTGCTGCTGCTGTTCCTCTCCTCTCCTCCCCTTCTCTCCTTCCTCCCCCTCCTCTTCCTCCTCTCCCTCACTCTACCGGAGCCCTGCTGCTGCTGTTACTGCATTTCCATGTCACTATTGAGCCCTTTTCCCCCAGATCATCGCTCACTCAGGGGATCCTGCCGAGGGAGTGTATAAAACTTACATCAGTGTGGAAAAGATTATTAAACAGGTAAATATGCTTTTCTTTGTAAGCTTTCATCAAATAGCCCAATAGTATTTTTTTTTTTTTAGTAAAAAGTACTAAATAAATAAATAAAAGAGTTTTCCAAACAAACTCTTTTATCAGTTTATCATTTCTGAGATCAATATCTCAGGAGAGAGCCATTGTTCTGTTGGGAGTTGGTCCTGGGGTAAGACCCTGGTACTGTCAGATGTCACTCACAGAGCAGGCTGCCTTCAACACCGGTTAGATGTAAAATGTATCACAAACACAAAAACCCAGAGGAGGCATTTGAGGACAAGTGTGTGTTTTACTTCTCAAAGGCTTCTTGTGTTCTTTGTAAAAAACTTAGGTTTTTTACATACTTGAGATGTCCCCCACTTTGCTGTCTTTATTAGCAGAGAGGACATTTTGGGGGAACAGGAACATGGACCATGGAGGCATCTGGAGCTGGAAGTTTCTTTGAAATCTCATGGCTGTTTGATATTATGCCTGAGCTTATTCTTTATGCAAAAAAATCATTTCAGAATCATGTCAGCAAAAATACCAATAACTAATATCAAAAGACCAAGAACACCATTATCTTGGTAAAATGATTATAGTAGGGAGGTGTGCCATGTTTAACCTAAGGATGCCCATCTGTTCCCAGGAGCCAGAGACCTTATTTGGAAGGATGAGGTTACATCATCTTCTGTTTTGGTTTGGTTTGGTTTTTTGAGACAGGATTTCTGTGTGAAACAGCTCTGACTGTCCTGAAACTTACTTTGCAGAACAGGGTGACCTCAGATTTTTAGAGATCCCCCTGCCTCTGTCTCCCAAGTACTGAGATTAAAGATGTGCGCCACCATGTCTAGCTTTGCCTTTTCTACTTAAATTGGATGCAGATATGGAGATTTATCATCAGAGAAGAGTGAACCCAAAATGTATCAATGAGACACAAGGCAGCAGCACATTTGCGTGATATTCTCCAGTACAAAGATTGCCAGCATGATTCTGAGTTTTTCAGTCTTACAAAATTTGGGACTAAGATAAGTAAAATGAAATAAGACATATTTATCATCAATTTATTTCCAGTGATTTAATATAGAGACTAAATGTGATAGTAGAAAGGGTTGATATCAAGAAATTCTATCTCATGACAGATAGTGATGGTGAATACCAATAATCCCAGTACTTGGGAGGCAGAGGCAGGCAGATCTCTGAGTTCAAGGCCAGCCTGGTCTACATAGTGAGTTCCAGGATATCCAGGGCTATGCAAAAACCATGTCTCCCCCCCCAAAAAAAAAAGAAAAAGGAAAAAAAACTATCTCAGTAGTTCAGTTTTATGCCATATTTCTTAGGCATTAGTGCAGCCTTTGAAATTATTCCCTAGTAGGGCTGAAGAGGTATCTCAGTCTGTAGAGCGCTTGCCTCACAAGCGTGAGGACCGGAGTTAGAGTGCAAACACACACTTAAAATGATGGTATGTATTTGTAACCCTAACACTGAAGAAAAAGAGACAGAAGGATTCCCTCAGGCTCACTAGCTAGCCAGGCCAACCCAATTGGTGAGCTCTTACCAGTGAAAGACCCTGTCACAAAGGAGATAAGTGTTCCTGAGGATGACACCAAAATTGTCTTTGTTTCTTGGCTCTACATTTATGCACACATACACACACACACACACACTCGCATGCACACACACATACTTTTTTTAAGTGATTCACTATTCAGATGTAATTACAACTATTACATGATATTTTTTATAAAAACAAATCCCATTAGACAAAAAGTGCTCTGATTTTACTTTTAGTTGAGAAGAACTCTTTTTTCTTTATGTTTTAATGTTTTCATTTTAAGCCAGGATTCTTATGGTTACAAATTTATTTTTAGAGGTACCTAGAATAACTTTTGTTCTTATAGGCCTAAGTCTGGACTTGCCTCCTCAGTAGGTAAGACTCAGAATGCTGACACCAGCTTCAAGGTCTCTGAATTTCATTTGCTTTCCTATACTTGTTCCTTGTACTCAGGACATCCTCGGCCTTGAGAACACAGATTTGGAGGTAAAGGATGTGGGTAGTGAGGATTCCACTCCAGAGGAAGATGATTTTGGGGATGTTTTATGGGACATCCATGATGAGCAGGAGCAGATGGAAGCCTTTCAGCAGGCTTCTAACTCAGCCCATGAACTGGGATTTGAGAAGGTAAGCTTCTGTCCAATAAAGATCAGTCGCCAGGCTGGGGGGCTGGCACAGTGGGAAAGTTCTTCTCACATTAGCACGGTGACCCAAGTTCAGATCCTGAGCACCCATGTTGAAAGCCCAGAGTGGTGACTCACTTCTGTAACCCCAGTGCATGGGGAGGGAGTGTCACAGGCAGACCTATAGAGCTCATTGGACAGACAGCCTAGCCAATCAGTGAAGCTAGGCTCAAGGAGAGACCCTGTCTCAAAAAATAAGTTGGGATGTGATAGCAGAAGACACCAGACGTGAACTCCAGCCTCTACATGCAGCCATGTACACACCTGTGTGCATACACACATACACATACACACAATTATGAATAATAATAAAAATAAGTTACAGCTTAAATGTTGTCATATAATAATTCTTTCACTTGAGTATATTCGGGTTTGTGACTGGGTTACTTGCTCTCAAGACTAAATGACCCATATTAGGATGTGCTTAGATTTGTACATAGAAAGACTATGTGACAGTGACATATGTCATGAATGCCAATATTTTTATAGATGACAGATTCATCAGCCATGCACCCATTATGCTACCATCTGCAACTCACCCAGATGTAGGAAATGTGATGATAGCAACGCCAGTTCTTCCTACATGTTACAAAACTTAAAGTACAAATGTTGAGAAAGCAAACTGGTAGTTCATCCAATAGGCAGATCAACTGTTCACTTTGGTCTAATCAACATTTATAAATATCTAAACAATCAAAAATGTGACATCTACTAAGAAATATGTCCAAATTAAAAATTACTTAATAATATTACAAACTAAGTACAAATCAGTTTTTAAGCTTATATTACATTATGTATTGGGAGGGCATACATGCCATGGTACATATGTGGTCATCAGAGAACAACCTGAAAAACTTTGGTCCACCTCTACCATGTGTGTCCTGCGAATGAACCCAGGCCATCAGGCTTAGTGGCAAGCGCCTTTAACATAGCCTGTGTCTACAAATTAGTTTCTAAAGACTATCACACAAGTTATCATGAGCAGGTGGATTTTTACAGAGCTGTTCGAATTTAGACTGTGCTCATTGCTTGGTTCTGTCAGATCTCTGGTTACTCTAAACTTGACTGTCTTGTCCCAAAAAAAGAGAATAGCTAGTGCCCTGACTCTCATGGTTGTAAACATTAAGCCTGATGATGCCCCTAAAGCAGAGAACAGTAACTGGCATGAGGTTAATATTAACTAGTGGATGTTTTAAGAGATACTGGTACTGCTGTATAGAAGAAGAAACTGAGGTCTGATACGATTTTCCCAGGAGCACACCTGGAATAAATTCAAACTGTGGATCACATCTAAGCCTTTTTTATTTTGCAGCAAGAAGTCCCAACATGGGGGCTGTAAATCTTTAAGTGGGTTTTCTGTAGAACCATGGACGAAGTTATTAGGATAGATAGAGTAATAAATCAACAAGGCCTCCCTCTGTTCCTTCAGATGCAACACTGTTCTGAGTCACTGGGGTTCTTTGACTGACGATTCATGTCTAGATACAAGCAGAGCCAACTGAATGACTATACCAAGAATGGTTTCTTGCGGGGCTGGAGAGATGGCTCAGAGGTTAAGAGCACTGACTGTTCTTCCAGAGGTCCTGAGTTCAATTCCCAGCAAAACCACATGGTGGCTCACAACCATCTATGATGAGGTCTGGCGCCCTCTTCTGTAAAACTGTATGCATAATAAATAAATAAATCAAAAAAAAAATTTAAAAAAAAAAAAAAAAAAATGGTTTCTTGCAGTTGGAGATTTTACTGCCATAAAGCCAGCCTAAAGCCCACCACAATCTATTATGAATTTTAAAATGTCATCAGCAATCAGATGTTGATAGATACAACAACACTAAGCCAGTTCTGGACATTCCTAAGAAATATTGTGGCATTTTGCATTTTCTGAGCATAGTCTTCCAGGTCTGAGCTGGTTTGCATGGCTGGGGAAAGCTCTGGGAAGATGGGTTCTTGGACTCTGCATAGAACTCAGTTTCATGAGGATCTCAAACAGCCTGTCTGAGCCTGGCGCTCTGGGGCAGCCTGTGGGGTGGGGAGTGCAGAGGAAGCTCAAAACCTGATTTAATTTGGACCCATTCTTAGTAAGCCCTAGAAACTGAGGCAGACCCCAGGGCTCTATGTTCATTCTTCTGATGAGGAACTCTCGGGTTGCTGTCTAGGCCTGCACAGCCTTCTGGGACACTTCTATGTCAAAGGGCTCCAGTGTGCCATGATGTCCTTTATAACATTTCACCAAACATCTGAACACTGTGAAAGCCCACCATAATCTGTTCTGTTCCACAATTCCAGTTACAGCATCAAGCACGAGTGTACAGATCGGCACCCATGTATATGCTGTTGACTTTCTCAAATTTGCTTTCTCACACACTTTTCTGTAGTGTTTTCAGAGATTATATGGAAGTTGAATGTCTCAGTTCAACTTAATATTCTCACAGGTGTGTGCAATCTTACAATATAAATCCTTTATTATTGTTGTTGTTTCTAGTATTACCAGCGCCTGGATGATCTGGTGGTGGCACCAGCCCCAATCCCACCCCTCCTGGTTTCTGGAGGACCGGGTTCTGGAAAGTCCCTTCTTTTATCAAAGTGGTATGACACAAAGCAATTAAACCATTTTCTTCACTATCTTGTTTCGTTTTTTAGAGCTAGGGTCTCATGTAGCACAAATTGGCCTGGTTTCAACCTTGCTGTGTAACTAAGGATGACCTTGAACTCCTGGCCTTCCTATAACCACCTCCTCTAACAGCATACTTTTAGTCAAGGTGAATGCCTATTCTATTAACATTTTATGTTAACATCATCTTATATGATGGCTATTAGTTTATTAGGTTCTAAAACTAGAGTGAAATCAGTAATCTTCTTGTTCCAGTGTGACTAACCATGTAATTAAGGACACTGGGGCAACGTTTGATGGCTAGATCTTTGTGTATTTGTTATTGTGGACAGTTTATAAAAGTCCCATGTTTTCTCCTCAGGATTCGGCTACAGCAGAAGCATTTCCCTAACACACTGATCCTGTCTCATTTTGTGGGGCAGCCCATGTCAACCAGCTCAGAGCCCTCCCTGATTATCAAGCGGCTGACCCTAAAGGTATGATACACATGTTCTAGAGCCATCTGGATGTTATGAAGATTTTGAAGCTCTTGGGACTGAGGCAGTAGTAATAAGCAGACTTTCAGAATTGTAGGTAGAACATCATCATTGAGTTTAAATCCAAGCTGCTAAAATCTGAAACTTTTTGATAGTTGTGGAGATTGAACACTAGGCCTTGTGCATAGAAGGCAAGCATTTTGCCACTGAACTACAGCCCCAGCTAAAATCTGAAACTTTCTGAGTATCCCCATGACAACTCATGTGGAAAGTTCCATGTCAGTTCTCGTGACATGTCAGTTAAAACACTGGCTCACTTTGGAAGGCTGAGAATTGCCTTCAGCTTCTTGTAAAGGGAGTGTATGAAAAGTAAGTGAATTTCATATTTAGACTTCAGTCCTGTTCCCAAGATCACTCATCATCATATGTAAATATTCCCCAGGTTTCCAAAATCTGAAATCTGAAACACTTTTGGTGCCAAATATCTTGCATGAGGACTACTCAACCTATAACAGGTTATTTTGGTTTTATATAAGGTTTAGAAAATAGTACTTGGGGTTGGATAGATGGCTCAGTGATTAAGACCACCTTTTGCTCTTACAGAGGATCCAGGTGTGGTTCCCAGCACCCACCCTAAAGCTTTAACTATCTGTAACTCTAGTTCCAGGGGATTTGACACTCTCTTCTGGCCTTTGTGGGCACTGCATGCTCATGGTACACATATATACACATAAAAGATAAATCTTTAAAAAACAAAACAAAAAAAGTATGTATGACTTACAGGCTGCAAAGATGTCCCAGTTGGTAAAATGATTGTGCTGCAAGCATAAGATCTGAGTTTGTATCCCCAGCACCTACGTAGACACTCGGGCATGGCAGAATGCATGTCTGTAACCACAGCTCTAGGGGATGGACAGAGACAGGAGGATCCATGGGACTTTCTGGCCACTAACCTAGCCAGTCAGCCAACTTCAGGTTCAGTGAGAGACCCTGTCTGAAAAGAAAAGGTGGAGAAGAAGCAATTGAGGAAAACATCCATATTGCGGATGTGGGGCAGACGCACAGACACACACACAAGTATGCATACACTAACGAGTACTTGATACCACCACTATGGAGATTCAGTGTTCATGTACACAGTGAGGATGGAAAGGTCTCTCTCTGTACCATGGAGTACAGCTGATGTACTTTGCATGTAATGTCACCTTCTCTCTGCAGCTGATGCAGCACTTTTGGGCTATTTCTGCACTGACCCTGGATCCTGCTAAGCTTCTGGAAGAATTTCCACACTGGCTGGAAAAGCTCTCTGCTCGGCATCAGGGCAGCATCATCATCATCATCGACTCCATAGATCAAGTTCAGGTTCTGCTCTCACTCTGTCTCCTGTTAGTAGATGCCCTAATAGACCGGAGTACCAGCAATGGCTACAGCAGGCATCTCAGTGCCATGCTGGGGGGAAGGAATGATGCTGTTCTATTTATTTTTACTTAATTTCTGGGGAAGAAGTGTCTGAATTAAAAAAAAAAATACTGTATGATCACAGTAGCTCCAAGTAAATCTATATACTTAACCTAAGGTACCTATTTTGGCATATTTTTAAGGCATAAACATTTCCTTAAATATCCAGAATTTAAATTTGGTGATAACAGTGTTTTGCCTACCTAGAATTAACTGTTCCCAAATAAGAGTAATATCCTTAATAATAATAAGGAAAGCTTAATGAGAATTTTATCCTATTGGGGAACTATGGGATTGCTCTGGAATGCTGTTATTATAAGTTGACTTCTGCTGTATGTTCTTAAGCAAGTAGAGAAGCACATGAAATGGCTGATAGACCCCCTGCCTGTGAACGTCAGAGTCATTGTTTCTGTGAACATGGAGACCTGCCCCGCAGCGTGGAGGTACGGGCAAGTCCAGTACCTCTGAATAAGAGGTGTTTCACCAGCAGACAGGAAAAGTTCTTGATGTGCATCTGTGGTTTCCATGTAAATGGCAATGAGGCTAAGGAGAGGTGGCTAACCTCAAAGAGAAGGCACCATCTGTAAGACTTGGGGATTGGGGGTAAGAGCTGGGGTGAGAAAAGAAGGAAATGGAAGTGACTGTAAGTTGTCTGAACCAAGAAAGGAAAGCTAATTGTGATTTTGTGGGCTGAAAGTGGGGGACACAGAATGGGCATACTTTGGGGGAAACCTAGAATGTGTGTTTCTTGGGAGAGTTTAGTTTGAATCCTAAATTGTTAATCTAAGTAATGACATCTAGTTGGCAGGTGAATTCTCAGTAGAGATGGCCTGAGAATTACAGTCTAGAGACCTGGTATTCTAGAATGCAGGCTCACTTTTATTGACAGCCCTCAGAAAAGTGATATAGGGTTGAATTCTGTAGGGCACTATTCCTTAGCCTACTTACTTTTTACCTAGGGAAAAACCTTGTAAAAGTTATTTTCTATAAGAAAGCCTTTCTCTCCCAGTCATACTTCCTTAAGAAATTTCAATGTTATACGCACACACTGTATGTCAGTGAGCATCTCTAAGCAAATAAATATGTGTGTATATTTGTACTTTGTACATAAGCATAGAGTTTTCCTATCCCCATTCAAAGAAGCCAGGCATGGAAACCATCTTAAACATAGTGCCTGCATCTATTTTAATGCAAGTCCTGGATGCAGAAGTAGAGGCGTTTCCTCACTTAGCTAACAAGTATGAGCTTATGGCACTCTGCTTCAGTTATTGGTAAATGTAATGATAAATCTGAGAATCAATTAAGTAATGATCAACAGATTCCATAGGTTTATATTATAAAGACTACATAAAAATAACTCTTCTAATGGGTTTTTAATGGGTGTTATGGTAGATTACGCTCTTTATTGTATTGTTAGAAATATGTTTTCTTTTTTCCTCTTTAAAAAAAAGGTTGTGGCCTACACTGCATCTCGGTCCTTTAAGCCCCAAAGATGCCAAATCCATCATAATGGCAGAATGCCACTCTGTAGACGTGACGCTGAGCACAGAGCAGGTGAGTTTCCCACTGCAGTGCTTTCTCTATCTCTGCCAGCACATGTCAGGTTCAGCATAGGAGCTCTGTTCTAGTGAGGAAATCTGGAGTGCAGGAAAAATGTGTGTGTGCTGTGCATGTGTGTGCATGTGCATGTGCCTACGTGTATGCACGTGGAGGCCAGAGATTGGAGTCAGGTGTCACTCCCTATTTCTTCCCATTTTATTGTTTTGACTTGATGCTCAGCATTTAGCTAACTAGATAGCCAGGAAGCTCCAGGAACCTGCCTGTCTCTGCCAACCCACCTTACCCCAATCCCACCTCCCCATGCTGGGGTTGCAGGCACACACCACCACACCCAGCTTTTTAAATGTGGGCCTCTCAGGATCTAACCTCAGGTCCTTATGCTCATGCAGCAAGCTTTTTATCCACTAAGCTACCTCTTCATCCCTCCTATTCTGTTAAAAACAGACATTATGACAGACATAAAGAAGCAAAACAAATAGTTTGACATCTAGGAAGAGTGTATAAAGTAAGTATTTTTAAAAATGAAAAGTGTTTTTATATTGGCTGCATCTTCCTTCTGTAGCGGGAAGTCTGGCTGTCTCGGGCTCCCTCCCTACACCTGTGACACCAGTGATAGATAGCAACAATGACAATTTCCTTCTGATGGGACATCTGTGACTGGCCCAGGAGGAATGACCCCAGGCCACTTTTCTTACTTTCATTTTCTTTTGTTTGGAAACTGGTGTAGGAGAAGAATCTAGAACAGCACTGCCATTCCGCCACGACATGCAATGCCCTCTACGTCACCATTTTCAGCAAAATGATGGCGTGGTAAGTGGTCCTCTCCCTTGGTGTTCTGCTGGGCTCATCTTGTTCATCTTGCCACAGTCTGCTTCCTCTGCAAAGTGAGGGCTGCTCAAACTGGCTTCCTGGGCCTCCGATTCCTCCCTTTCCTCATGTGAACTCACTAGGGAGAATGTGGCCGACTGTTCAGATGGAGTGATCAGGAAGCATCTTTCACTGTCTGTTCTACCATTCGGCCGTAAATATCTGTTTTCCGTATCAGTCAGTAATCTACTTTTTGTGAGCGCTGGACTGTTGGGCTTTGGTTTCTTCTTCTGGACAGCCTTACTCCACACTGTCCTCAGCCCAAGATGTAAAAGGACTATTTTTTGGTGTTCGTCATAATAGATATCATCCTAACACAACTTTGTTGACAGACACTAATCTAGCATTCTTGTCTAAGTCTACTTTCTCATTTTGAACACTAACTCTGAAATTAGAAGAAAATCTTATAAAATTTAGTTTCCTATGACATGTTCTCCAGTCTTTCCATTGTGACTTGTGACAATACCGTGAGTGCAGGGGAGTATGTGGCTCCTCCCCCATACAAATGTAGGGTATTCGTTGCAAGAACCTGTTCCCCCTTTATTA
This sequence comes from Sigmodon hispidus, assembly GCA_004025045.1. Lineage (NCBI taxonomy): Eukaryota > Metazoa > Chordata > Mammalia > Rodentia > Cricetidae > Sigmodon > Sigmodon hispidus. The sequence goes on from PVIH01001888.1 coordinate 95,969, forward strand.
AACATGGATTCTTTCTTATACAACACAGTCTCAATGGAAACCCAGCTGCTCTTCAGTTCTAGCCATGTCTGTCCTCACCCCTCCCTCAATCCTGTCTTCCCTCTCCAGTCCTGTCTGTCCTCACCCCTCCCTCAATCCTGTCTTCCCTCTCCTGTCCTGTCTCTCCTCACCCCTCCCTCAATCCTGTCTTCTCTCTCCTGTCCTGTCTCTCCTCACCCCTCCCTCAATCCTGTCTTCCCTCTCCAGTCCTGTCTGTCCTCACCCCTCCCTCAATCCTGTCTTCTCTCTCCTGTCCTGTCTGTCCTCACCCCTCCCTCAATCCTGTCTTCTCTCTCTGCTCCCACCTGACCCTCCTCCCCTCCCTGGCTCCTGTCTACCCACAAAGTCTATTCTGTTTCCCCCTCCCAGCAATCACGTGTTCAATGTCATCCCTTCCTCTGTGCCTAACATCTCTGGGTCTGTGTGCAGCTTAGTTATCATTTATTTAATGGCTAATATTTGGAGATAGGAGAATACATACCTTTCTCTGTCAGGGTTGATGATTTTTTTTTTCCAGTTACATTCATTTGCCTGCAAATTTCAGATTATCTTTTTTTTTTTAGAACTGAGTAATACACCATTAAGTAAATATACTACTTAAAAAAAATCCACTCTTCTGTTGAGGGATATCTAGGTTGTCTCCCATTTCTGGTTATATGAACAGAGCAGCACAGGGAATCCTGCAGAATCAACTAACGTGGACTCAGCCAGGGACTGCACGGGCCTGACCCAGGCACTCTGCATATATGTTACAATTGTGTGGCTTGGTCCTCTTGTGGGGCGCCTAACAGTGGGAACCGGGCAGTCTCTGACTCTTTTCCTCCTACTGGGTTGTCTCCTCCAGCCTTAATCTGAGGGGAGGTGCCTAGTCTTATTGCATCTTGATGTGTTTGGTTGATATCCACGGGAAGCATGCCCTTTTTGAAGGGAAGCTGAGGAGGAGTGGATCTGGGGGAAAGGGGAGATGAGTGGAAGCACTAGGAGAAGAGAAGGGAGGGGAACCTGGTCAGAATGTAATTATGACAGAAGAATAAACTTAAAAAATAAAAATAAATTTAAAAACCTTTTAGATAAAAAATGAGTAGAGCAGCAGTGAATTTAAGCAAGTGTCCCTGTGGTAGAAAGAAGTGGCCTTCCTGAGGTGTAGCTGGACCTTGAGGTACATCGATTCCCGTCTCTCTGAGGAACCGCCAAACTAATTTCCACAGTGGCTGTACAAGTTTCCATTCCCACCACCAATGAAGGGATGTTCCCTTGCTCCACATCCCCTCTAGCATAAACTGTCACTTATGTTTTTGATTTTAGCCATTCTGACTGGTGTAAGATGGCATCTCAGAGTTGCTTTGATTTGCATATTTCTGATGGCTAAGGATGTTGAACATTTCTTTAAGTGTTTTAAGAAACATTTTCTCATTTGCATTTCCTCTACTGAGAATTTTCTGTTTAGATCTGAACCCCATCTTTTTTAATCGGGCTGTTTGATTTTTTTATGTCAAGTTTCTGTAAGAATCTATTTTGTCGTACGAGATTTCCAACCCTGTCTGGGCTAGAGGTTCCGACCTGCCCACGACTGCTTTTCTTTCCAAAAAATAACTCAGATGCTTGTATTAATTTCATCCTATTTGGCCTATGTCTCAGGCACATTGCTAGTTCATCTTAATTCAACCCATTTTCATTAATTTGTCTAGCCACGCATGGCTCGTGGCCCAGTGGCTCACCTGGGTTCCTTACATGTTTCTTCTTTGGCAGCTGGATGGAGTCTGCCTGACTCCATCCTCCTTCTCCTGCCTATCCTCTGATTCCTCCACCTACTTCTGCGTCACCCGACACAGGCCAAAACTGTTCCTTTATTTACAGCACACAAACATTCCCAACACGTATTTTATGAGTGACTGTGGACCATTATTATATTTTAAAAAGAAACATTTTTTTGGGTGGAGTTAACCGGGGGGTTACAAGCTTGTACCATAAGCCCTGGATTTTTTGCTGAATTTCTTTAGTTTACCTTCTGGCTCCATATCATTTCAGCTTGCATGGCTATCAGTGCTTCTTGTCATCCCACGTCCTGCAGGCAGGTGGCGTGCTAGAGACTAAGAGCCAACTCTTACTCATTTCTTTTCCCCACAGTGAAGATTGATTACTTGACATACATTAACTCTTAACACATGTTCATTGAAATGGACTAAATGGTATAATAAAATAAACCAAGTGACACTTGCAGCCCCAGAAAACTATCATTTCTCTGTATTTTTATTGAATTCCCATTATGGGTTGGAGTATGCCATTAGAGGTCACATAAAAACATTTTATGTGCCACAGATTTTTCACATATATTGGCAGTCTGTATGAAATTTGGTTTGTTCTCAATTCCCACAGTGCTGGAAGAGCAGGCAACTTAGATAAAACCCTCCATCAGTGCCTGCAATGTCAAGATACAATCTCCTTGTACAGACTCGTTCTGCGCTCCATCCGGGAGTCCATGCCAAATGACGTGGATAAAGAGTTGATGACACAGGTGAAGGACAGTGTACCCACCAGAGGACAGCCGGGCGCCTGTGGGTGGAAGTTAGTCATTTTTAAAGTATGCTGCAAGCACATGAGAAAGACTGGAGTCAGTGTTTGCTACACTTCCTGGTTATCACTGAGATTTCTCTTCTCATGGTTATTGTCCTCTTTCTTGTGTTTTATAGGACAGGGTTTCTCTATAACTCTGGCTGCCCTGAAGCCCAGGCTGCTCTCAGACTCACAGTCATCCTCCTGGGCCAGCCTTTCAAGTGCTGGGATTATAGCTTTGCCAGTTTGTATATATGTGGAGGTCAGAAGTTGAGGTCAAGCTGGCTTTCTCGGTTGCTTCTCTACTTTTTTGTTGAGATCAAGTTTAAATAAAAAGTTAATAAGCATTAATGAGTTTTAGAACTTCTTGTCTGTGATTTCTGAGGTGCCCTGTGGTACCTATGTGCTCTTCTCTGTCTAGATTCTCTGCCTCATCAGCGTTAGTCACAATGGTGTGAGTGAGTCGGAGCTGATGGAGCTCCATCCAGAGATGTCCTGGGCCTCCCTGACCTCCATTGTTCACAGTTTACACGAAATGTGCCTGCTCACTTACAGCTGTGGCTTGCTCCGGTTTCAACATCTGCAAGTAAACATTATTCCAAACATCTTTTTAAAGCAAAGTGGTTTTTTTTTTTTTCTTACAAGTATCACTGTAGTATTTTATGCTATATTATACTATGATATGTTAAATTTTTAGACATTAACATCAAAAGTTAAAATTTGGCATTGCACTTTTGTTTTTTCTAGTGACTTTTAGATTGCATCTAGATTTGTCCAACACTAAGCATGTCTATTGCCTTCATGAGGCAGCTGTTACTTCAAAGGTGGTATTCAAGGTGCTTTAATTCTAAAGATCTGCTATAAAATATTGTCTCTGTCATTAACAGTAGTGTATTGTACATTAACAATTTTATTAAAAGGAGCCAGGTTCAGTGGTGCATGCCTACCATTATCCCAGTACCTGTAAGGTAGAAACAGGAGGATGAGGACTTCAAGACTAGTCTCTGCTATGTAGTTTAGCCTGAGCTCTATGATATCATGTCTCAGAACCCACAACATTTATTAAGAGGAGCTAGGAATGGTGGCACAAGCCTATAATCCTGGGAAGCTGAGGCAGGAGCTTTGTATATCTGAGGCCAGCCCAGATGCAAGTCTCAAAAAAAATAAAGAAAAAAAAAGATTAAGAAGGTATCTCTCGTGTTACAGGTTACGCATAAAATCTAAAGAGAGAGATAGCAAAATTCCAGTCATAAAACACACATGAAGCAAAATCAAAAAGGGAGTCTCTTTCTAGGCATGCAAATGTATGGTGAGTTAGGCTCAGGAGCTGTTCAGTCTGGGTGATGCTAAGAGGGGCAGACTTCCCAGCTTCTCACAGCACTGTGAAGAGTTGCTGTGTGGCTCACAGTTGTAAATTTTCAGAAACATTGGCTAATAGACTCGCTATGGTGTGTATGCCATGACTGAGGAGTGTAGGCATTCCTTCACCCATGGGTGCTGCATCGTATCATTGTAAAACGTTTGCCATTTCACAGCTTTGCTCCTTTGTTACTGTCTTAGGGTTTCATTACTGTGAAGACACCATGAGCATGGCAAAACACACACACACACACACACACACAAACACACACACAAATTAAACTCTTTAATTTAGCCTCAGGCCTATTTTTTAGACAAGAGCAGAGAACAGCCACACTCTTCACCAAAATATCACAAAAACAATCTCCAGGCCACATAGTAATACTATTCTACTCTGAAACCTCTTGAACCATCCCCCACAGTTCAAATCCCCCTCAGCACCACTGTCTTTTATGAGTATGGCCCATTAAATCCTAGTTAAAGCATTCAACTACTTTTTTAGGCCAGAGTTCCGAAGTCCATATTCCTCCAAACAAAGGCAAGCTGGGGCCTATATTAAGCAATACTCAAGTCCCTGGACCAACTTCTGCTTGAGTTAGGGTTTCTTTTGCTGTACAGAGACACTATGACCACTGCACCTCTTATAAAGAAACGTGTTTAGTTTGGGCTGGCTTACAGTTCAGAGATCTAGTCCATTGTCATCATGGCAGGAAGCAGGGCACTATGTAGGCTGACATGGTACTGGAAAGGTAGCTAAGAGCTCTACAATGGATCCATAAGCAGCAGGAGGAGGCAGTGAGCCACTAGACCTTACCTGATTTTCTGAAACCTCCAAGCCCATCCCCTAGTAATACACTTCCTCCAACAAGGCCACACTTCCAATAATGCCACTCCCTATGAGTCTATGGGGGCCATTTTCATTCAGACCACCATAGTCACATATTACTTAGATATAATTTACTTTTTTGAGTTACCTTTTCAATTCATTTAAATTTTTTTTAAACTTTATTATATATTTTTTTACATCACATCTTTTTTGTGTAGCCCAGGCTGGCCTAGAATTTACTGTGCAGTGTGGAGACCTCAGACTTACTGTATAGCCCAGGCTAGGCTAAGCAAATGTTCTTCCTGCTTTTATGTTTATGTGATGATTCAGTGCCACTTCTGATTTTCTGGGATTTAAAACACACACACATATACACACATACACACATACACACACACATATACAGACACACACTAATTTTTAAAATTAAATTGTGCTTTGAATTCTTAGTTTTTATAGTAAGTTTATCACATTAGTATATTCTTAATTTTAAAATGTTATAGAGCTATTTCTAATATGTAACTATAAAAATGAAAGAATTATAAATTGCTTTTCGCAAACCCACTATCAAATGTCTAATGACTCACAACAGAATCTGGTGCTCTTCTCTTCCTCTCCAGGCCTGGGAAGCAGTGAGATTGGAGAACATGGAAGACCCCTCCCTTGTTTCCTCCTACAGGCAGCAGCTAATCGACTATTTTACCTCACAGCTCAGGTACCAGAAATGTCCTCCCTCTTCTTCTGCAACACACCCTGTATCCATATTCAGTCTTCCTTCTTTCTCTTAGCTTATAACTTAAAGTGTAAAGTTCAGCCAGGTTAGGTGGCACAAGCCTGTAATACCAGTTACTGGGGAAACTGAGGCAGGAAAATTACAAGTTTAAAGTCTATCTGGCTACTGAGTGAGTTCAAGGCTAGCCTAAAAATTTAGTGAGACCTTCCTTATCTCAAAATTTAAAAAAAAAAAAAAAAATCAAAAAAATAAATACCATTTTGTGGAAATCTTGTTACAATAAAGGTAAAACCTTGGATGACATTGATACAAGATAAATTTATTGTCATTTTTATTCTGTTTAAATAATTAAAAATATGTACCACATGCTTTCTCTCATGCACACACATACACACACATGTATATCTGTGTACATATATTCAGGTCCTTTGAAGGTTTTTTTTTGGCCTTCATTTAGGAAAATACCTTTAGCATGTGGAGTTTTAACATTCTGGGGCTTTCACCCCCTTAAACCCTTTCAATGTTTTAATGTTTTGTTTTCTTCCTCATAATGGCTGGGGCAGAGTCTGGTCCAGAATATCATGGATTTATCTCATAGTGGGAATGGTAAAAGTTTCTGTGTTAGCCTAGCTTTCTTGGCTTTGGATTATACTAGAGTGGGAAACATCAGTTAACCACGTTCTCTCCTGGGGTCTCCTGAAGCCTTTGGAACCCTCTGTTGCTGACATAAAGGATCTCACCATGTCTCTCTCTCCCCCAGTCAGGACAGAGTGACCTGGAGAAGTGCAGATGAGCTCCCATGGCTTTTACGGCAGCAGGAAAGCAAACAGAAGCTGCAGGATTGCCTCCTCAATCTCTTCGTGTCTCAAAACCTTTACAAAAGGTCCGCAGATCCCTCTGGATCCTCTCCGCAGAGGATGGATTTAAACAGTTAGTTGTTCTACTCAACAACACTGAGAGAATGGTTGTTAAATTTCAGATCAGAGTCGTTTCAGTGGCACCTGAAATTCAGACAATGGGTTGGGGGTCAGGGGACTCCATGACAGTTTTATAAATTGTCTTGAGCTCTTATTTGTCTAGGGGGAAACTATGTTCTGCTTTTACAAAACTCAGCTGCCGTGATCCCAGGGCGATTTATGTCTTCTTGCTTTTAAGCAATGCAGAGAAATTGTTCCTAAAGCAAGCTTCTCAGGACTCTAGGTCTCTCACAATGTGACTTCAAAGCAGATTCTGGGCTCTCAGGGAAATCTGAGCAGGGTTAGGTAAATAATTCTCTGGTTCTTCATTGCCCTCCATTACCTCCTTTGATATATTTGAATTTGCTGGTGGTATCACTGGCTTTTTTAAAAAGAAAATCCTCAGGAAGGATTTGTTGTTTTCTGCCTTATTTAGAAATTTAGAAATAGATGTATTTGCTTTTGAACAAATGCTCACAAATTTTATTCTTGGGACTATTGAGCTCCATGTCCGCTGTTTGTGATTCCTGTGAAGTCAGATTTGCCTTTGGCTTGACATCTCTCTTACCCTCCTCAGAATCACCTGCAGATGAACATGATTACCACCACCACCACCACCACCACACGCACACACACACACACACACCAGTTCCTCGTGGCAATCACGAGGTGGATATGCTGCAGGAGCTGGACTGTTTCATTAGTTTCTTCTATTATAAGTTGCTGGGTTAACCTTAGCATAAAATGTCTACCAGGATTCCACTGACTGCACTGGAAACCAAACAGCTCTGCAAGGCCTTCCCTATGCACTCACACAGCAGGCAGTGGTGACATTCCTTTCTGTTCAGACAATGGTGATGGATAGGAAGTCAGACAATCTACTACAGATGCTCCGTCTGGGAACAATGGGACAGGTGACAATGCAAGTCTGGCCTGTCACTGCTCAGATTGCCTCTGCATTAATTGCCAGAAGCTCCATAGAAAGAAATCATAGTGGATTTTTTTAAAGTATCGTTTACATCAAGTTAACATTTTTTGTTGAAACAGAGGACACTTTGCTGAGTTGCTGAGCTACTGGCAGTTTGTTGGCAAAGACAAAGGAGCCATGGCAACCGAGTACTTTGAGTCACTGAAGCAGTATGGGAACTATGAAGGCGAGGAGAACATGCTGTGCCTAGCTGACCTGTATGAAACCCTTGGCAGGTTTCTGAAGGACCTCGGCCTTCTCAGTCAGGTAACCTCAATGGATTCAAAAGCAAGGCAGCTCTCCATGTTGACACATCTCTCTTTCCCCGGAGGGTAGCCGCTTCCCTTGGGAGGTAGCCGCTTCCCTTGGGAGGGTAGCCACTTCCCTTGGGAGGGTAGCCGCTTCCCTTGGGAGGTAGCCGCTCCCCTTGGGAGGGTAGCCACTTCCCTTGGGAGGTAGCCGCTCCCCTTGAGGTGCTGAGATCTGTGGTGTTTGCTCAGCAGTTTAATTGCTACTTTGATCACCTCTCACCCTGGTCCCCAGGCCGTGGTGCCTTTACAGAGGTCCCTAGAAATTCGAGAGACGGCGTTAGATCCAGATCACCCGAGAGTGGCGCGGTCCCTCCACCAGCTGGCCAGTGTGTACGTGCAGTGGAAGAAGTTTGGGGATGCAGAGCAGCTGTATAAACAGGCCTTGGAGATCTCAGAAAATGCATACGGTGCAGACCATCCACAGGCTGCTAGGGAGCTTGAGGCACTTGCAACTTTGTACCATAAACAAAATAAGTAAGTCTTTGACCACTCAATTCTGCCTTCCTGAAGGGAGTGTTTCTAACGTATGTAAATCATAGGTTTTCTTTGGGGATCCTGTTTCTTTTCCTTATCCTATGATCCTGTTCAGATAGTATTTCTTGGTCTTCATGAGGTACACAAAGAAAACAAGAATTCTCAGGTCTTTGGTTTGGGGTTTTCATTGAAGATGCATGAAGGATAGAGCATGAGCTTGGAAGTGATGCAGTGTGAGGTTTGAACTCCGGCTCCTCCACCAGCCATCATTGTAATGCAGAGCACATTACTCCTACCGGGACCAGGAGCCATTGCCTAGGGGCCCAGTCCAGTCTGGCAAGAAGGAGTATTTGTGGTCACCTCTCTGCTTCACTGGAAGGGTTCCTTAGTTTTAACAGAGGCCACATGTTCACAAAGCTTAAAATATCAACTACATGCCCTTATAGGAAATGTTGGCTGTAGTATAAGAAAAAGGCTTTCAAAATGAGGGTATGGAAATTTGACCTAGTGCTTAGCTAAATCCAGTCCCGACAAAGAGGGAAGAGGGATTATTTGAGCTAAGGGGTCAAGATCATGATTACTACAAACTAAACTTTAGAATTTTCCATTGAGTTAGACTGCTAGAGATTCAGACTGCATTAAATCATAAAACAATGAAGCATGAGCTTTACAGAGGAGCGAGTGCATTTCCTTGGAGATTTGGAACTCCAAGCCACCCCAGACTCCTGGTGTATTTAACAGTTGAAAGCACCATTCACTACATCAGTGTTTGCCTTTCCCTGAATCGTGACTCCTGCATCATGCTCTTTTCCCTGACTCACCATTTTCTCTCTCCCCTACCCCTCCTCTTTTTTTTTTTTAAAGATATGAACAAGCTGAGCATTTTAGGAAAAAGTCCGTTGTAATCCGTCAACAAGCCACCAGGAGAAAAGGCAGCCTGGTAATGAGACTGTGTCCCTGCTGTCCTTTGAACTCAAGGGGGAAATGAGATCTGAATATCATGAGTGCATAAGCCTCGCACTGGAGAGCTTCAGATTATAGTGACTTCTAGAAAAGACTGGTTTATTTATAATCACAGTTCGAGATTGATATTGTTAGACAGCCCGGCCCAGAGGGCTTTTAAGTTATGAAGCTCAGCAGAAGGTAGGCCCTGGAAGGTACCGTTTCAAGTTACTTTGATTCTTTTCTGTGAAGAGTTAGGGAAGGAAATAGAAATTTCAATGAATATGATTTTAAATTGAAATGTGAAATTCTGCTGGGAAAGAATTGTTTCCTTTCAGCAAACATGATGTTTTAAATGTTTCTAAGTTGCTGATAAAAACCTAAATATTGCATATTGTTTGGCTTAAAATTCGCTGTACCTGGCACTGAGGAGATGGTTAGTAACTAAAGGCACTTGCCGCACAAACATGAAGACCTGAAGTTGGTCCCACCCCCACCCCGCGGCAACAAACAACAGAGGGTGGCATGCTGGCACACTTGGAGAGGCAGACACAGGAGAATCACTGTCACTTTCCTAGTCTAGCTGGTGATCTCAGTGTCCCAGTGGATGACACCATTCCTAGAAATAAGGGGGCAGTAACCGAGGACCAGCACCTGTAGCTGACATCTGGCTTTCACCTACACATGTGGGCACACTTACTGGATTATAAGAAACTAAATAGGACCTGATGCTTATATGTGCAGCAATATACCATGCTAAAATACCTCACAAACCTTTTCACAAACATAGTGTTGTAAATTTGAAAATATGATTCCATGTAGAAATAAATATACATGCTTCTCATAAATAACTTAAAATATTTATGCATTACTTAAAATAACTGCCATCTAGACTAAAGAGAAAGGCTTTTGATAGGACACCAGTAGATGCTTCCAGAACCGCAGCTGGTACTCAGTGATGTTATTTCTCTGGTCCTGCAGTACGGCTTTGCCCTGCTCCGCAGACGGGCTCTGCAACTGGAAGAGCTCACCTTAGGCAAGGACAAGCCTGAGAATGCTCGGACCCTCAACGAACTGGGAGTCCTCTACTATCTTCAGAACAACCTGGAGTGAGTACCTTGGCATCCATCCCACGATGATCTACTGTGTGCCTTCCAAAGCTGCTTTACATGTTAATCAAGTTAGAGGACAAAGATTTAACTCTGCCAGTTCCCTATTTGATGCTCTGCCCTGCTTCCTTTCCTTCTCACATAGCTTCTGCAGCTTCCTTAGTGTGGCCTTTGTGCTTGTGAAAAAGTGAGTGTGTGTGGACATCGTAGGGCGTGAGCCTCAGAGACAACTGCGGCAGTGGCCAGCTGCTGCTTTACTATTTAGTTTTCACTTGGACAGAAAAGACTTCACACATCTACCTTCCACTGTCTGAAAAACAAGTGTGTTTAGGTTTCTTTTTTAATATTTATTTTTATTTTATGTGAAATTGGTGTCTTGCCTGCATGTATAACTGTGTAAGGGTGTCAGATCTTGGAATTACAGACAGTTGTTAGCTGTCATGTGGATGCTGGGAATCGAACTCAGGTCCTGTGGAAGGACAGTCAGTGCACTTAGCCAACTGAGCCATCTCTCCAGCCCTGTGTTTAGGTTTCTTTAGACATCAGAAACAGCTAGTAAATGTGCAACTTCAGGAAAGGCAACACATTTTTTTTCATCCACTTGAATTCTGTTTACTAACAGTTTTGGGGCACTAATTCCTAAGAAAAAAGGAACAAATGCCAACATCTTTCATTTGGCATGTCTGATCACTGTAAAGGTCTTAGGAGGCTGTTTCCAGAAATATCTGTGGTTTTTCTTTTAGGAGAAATGGAGATCTGATACCTTGTAGGAAGCAAAGCATGGGGGAAGGTGGAGGGATAGGTTTGGGCTGAATCCTTCATTTCAGTGTGTCTAGGAATAAAAATGCTTTTGTTCTCCACATCACTAGGGCTTAGGACTCTGGACTCTAGAGAATGAATTGTTTAAGGCATTTTGGGGTTTTGTTCCTAGAACAGCAGAGCAATTTCTGAAGCGTTCCTTGGAAATGAGGGAGCGAGTTCTGGGGCCAGATCACCCAGACTGTGCCCAGTCTCTGAATAACTTGGCAGCTCTTTGCAATGAAAAGAAGCAGTATGATAAAGCAGAGGAACTTTACGAGCGAGCCCTGGACATCCGGAGACGAGCCTTGGCGCCTGACCACCCTTCCCTGGCCTACACAGTGAAGCATCTTGCAATCTTGTATAAGAAAACAGTAAGTCTGCTTCACCATGCCTGTGTGTTTTTAACGTACCAGAGAAGACATGGTTGGTGCCAGCCAGTTTGTCTGATGGGAGGTTATTTCAAATGAGCTTTAACATTTAATTTCTAACAAAAGACAACATGAAGATATATATATAGATATATATGTACATGTATATATATATATATTGTTTTAGATTTAATTCAATTAAAATACTGATTTGGTTTTCTGCAAATACATTGCAACTACAAATCCATCAACACTGTGAATAAGTTCCTTTCAAATACAAACTGGTTTATCAACATTATGAGTGAGAACTTTTTTATGTTAATTTCAGGACTTTTCAAATTCCCTTACTATACTTGCTGTTAACCAAATCACACCAAATTGCCTGCTGGCCGGGGCTGCAGACAGCGCCTTATTTTTTTTTTTTTTTTTTCACAAAGTTGTCATTTAATTTCACTCTTCTCTGACTTATCAACAGTTAAGTGTCAGCTCCTTGCCATGTAAGGAACACTAGCCCTGAAGTCTTTCTCCGAGGGTCCAAGGAGGACTCTCTCTACTAGCCAGTGAGGATGTCGGAATGAATCTGCTCAAGCATGGTTCCTCTGTCCGTGTCTCTTCATTCATCTAAGTCCTCTGCCCTCTCTGCTGCTCTCTCCCTATCCTCCTTCACTCTCTCCCGCTGTAAGGTCGCCTCACATAAGACGAGGGAAATTCTCTGCTAACCACGAAGTTACAGAGCATGGCCGTTCCTTCCCTGAGGCTCCCAAATGTAGTGACTATTGAAAGACTCATTTCCTGACTGTGGGTCCTGCCTGGTGGGAGGTGACTGTAGGGAGCTGGCTCTACTCTCTGTCTCAGAGAACTGAGCGGAGATTAGGCTGTGGGACCCAAGTTATTGACTGTGTGACTGTCCCATGGAAGGGAGGCAGGGTGGGGAAGCTACCCAGCACATGGGAGAAATTGTGCCCAGTAAATAATCAAAACACTGCTATGCCTTGGGAACAGATCCCCAAATTGTAATCAATGAGAGAAAACTTATGGCTTCACACAAGACATCTACAGCAGGAATCAGCCAAATCATTCAAAAGACAATAACCCCAAGATGTCTTGTGTTTCTTGGTTTAAATCCTCCATCAGAGCCCTTGGCTCTGGTGGATTGGTACTTCTGTGATGGCTGAATTTCTCACTGTTTGATACTGTGGCCTACAGCAGCCATGGGAGTAAGGTTTGGACTTTTGTATGTGTTCAAAAGCAAACTTGGCCACAGTCTGCCTTGAGTGGTGCAGCAGCAGAGCTGTCGAAGAAGCCATGCAGCTCCCTCGTGGTGATCCTGGCATGAAAGCGTGCCTAGTAAGAAGGGAACGTGCTGTTCTTTCAGGCCAGCTTCTGTGGTAAATAAATCACCAGGAAACGCCAGAGGGGACTTGGCAGTTGGTAGGGAGTGCTTTTATTTTGATGCCTCTATTTATTAAGTACAGCAGCAGATCTATACCAATGGGCTTTTCTTTCACTGGAAGCACTCACTGGAGACTAAATAAGGCACTTTCCAAACTATCAGACAATGTTTGTGTTCCCAACAACTTCCTCTAGATCGTCCATTAGATTTTCAGCTGCTTGAAAATAGGCATGACCAGCTGTAGAAAATACTTCCGCAAATTTATTTAATACACTTTATTTCTGGGGAAACTCTGATAGGACAGTATCTACTGCTTTCACATTTTTTTTTAGATTATGCTTTTGTTTTTTAGGGAAGAGTTGACAAAGCTGTACCTTTGTATGAACTGGCTGTGGAAATTCGGCAGAAATCCTTTGGCCCAAAGCACCCCAGTGTAGCTACTGCCTTGGTAAACTTGGCAGTCCTTCATAGCCAAATGGTAAGCATCTACATTTCAACTGTTTACAAATAAATAATCTGAAGGTAAAAAATATAAATATAGGTTAATGGTACAGTAAAAAAAAAAAAATCTAAGGCTATTTACCAGCAACTGCTTCCTTTTTTAAATACCTCAAACACTATTGAAGTTAGCGTTGTAAGCGGGTTCCTGTCTGAGTTAGGACACTAGCTGACTGCTGAGTTCAGGTTTAATCTTCACCTTCTGGAGATCCCTGTCACCCACAGGAGGAGCTCAGAGCATCTGCCTAAGGACCCACAGGTCGTGAGCAGGATTGTGCTTATATTGTGGATTTGCATCAGATTGGTGCTTTGACAGATCTAAAAGTTAAAGAAGTTTTTACTCTCTATTATACTGTTTCTCCAGTTATAACTGCCCATAAAACAATGTATATTTGTATCTTTAGGAGGATTTTAAGATTTTTGCTGACCAAAATAGTCTGCTCAGTATAGAATACATTAATAGAAATTTCATAAACAGTGCGTTTAAGCAAGCGCTATTACTTTTCTTTTTTTAATAAGAAAAAGCATAGTGAAGCCCTGCCACTTTATGAAAGAGCATTAAAGATTTATGAAGATAGCTTGGGCCGGATGCATCCTCGAGTTGGAGAAACATTAAAAAATTTAGCTGTGCTCAGGTAAGAACTTTTCCTGTTTCCTCATCTGTCTCAGCTCTTTAATCTGACTCATCACAGAATAAGAAATAATAAATGAAATATTTATTGCTGAAAATAGTCTTTTTTAGAGGGAGAGTAGTTGTTTTGGTCTCGTGTAGCTTTAGATACTCAAGTGATACTCAGAAGCAGGGTGAGGAGGCCTTGCTTTTGGGAGGTGTGTATTGTGGCCAACAGTAAAAATGGCTTATACTGCTAACTGCCTCTGGGGTGATAGGACCACTTACTGACCTCAGAGCTGATGAGTTAATGACTGCTGTGGAATAATCTTTCTATACACTGTGTGAATAGATGTTGCTGTGATTGGTTTAATGAACAAGCTGACTGGCCAATAGCTGAGCAGGATAAAGTTAGGTGGAAGAGCCAACCTGAGAATGATGGGATAAGAAAGGAGTCAGAAGAGTGACAAGGAGCCACAGGGAGAAGCAAGATGGACGTGCTGTACTGAGAAAAGGTACCAAGCCATGTGGCAGAGCAGAGATAAGAAATATGGGTTAATTTAAATGTAAGAGTTAGCTAGAAATAAGCCTGAGCTATTGGCCCAGCATTTACCATTAATATAAGCCTGTGTGTGGTAACTTGGAAGTGGCTGCCAGGACAGAAAAACTCCACCTACACTGGACAGCTATTTAGAAGGGAGAGCTGTTTCTTGATAATAACAGTATATTTCTCGTGTCTTTTTCTCTCAAAGCTATGAAGAAGGAAATTTTGAAAAGGCTGCTGAACTGTATAAAAGGGCAATGGAAATAAAAGAAGCAGAGACATCACTTTTGGGAGGAAAAGCTCCTTCGAGGCAGTCATCAAGTGGAGACACATTTATCTTTAAAACAACTCATTCTCCTAATATTTTCCTTCCCCAAGGACAAAGGTAACAGTGCAAATTTTTGCAAGAATACCTCAGGACAAAACAAACATCTGGAACATTCTAATTCAAAACACTTTTTAAAGAAAACCATTTTTGCTACTTAATAGGAAACATGTATTCCTATGAAGTTGTATCAGATTACACTTAATTGTTGTGTTCAGTTTAAATTGATGAAATAACCCATTTCCTATGGGATGAGATCCAGGGTATAGACATCAGCATTCTAATGGCATGAGAAATGGGTTAGTTTTTGCAACAAGAGCTGGCAGGAGCTCATGGTTTAAGAATTCCATGATTCTTTTGCTCCCTCGAGAGCAGCCTTAACCCTGCCATTCACTGGTCTTGTTCTCAGCAGAGGTCTGACTCAGTTCTCTACCTCAAAGACAGTCCAAGGGCTAAAGGGATGTTTATTTAAAGTCTGAACAGTCTTCAATGAAACAAACTAGACAGGAATTCTTGTTGGGTTTTTTTTTTTTTTTCTGGGTTTGTGTGTGAGGATATACACACATGTGCATATATATCTGAAGGTCAGAAGTCAGCTTTGGGTATCATTCTTCAGTTGCTGTTTACCTTGACTTTTCTTTTGAGACAGGTTCTTAGTGACCTGATGCTCATTTAGCTAGGCTGACTGGCCTTCCAGCATCCTGGTAACCTATCCACCTCTATAACAGGATTACAAACCTCCAATCCTATGCCCAGCTTTTAAAGGGGGTTCTGGAGATTGAACTTGGGTCATTATGCTTACATGCAAACATTTTACCAACTGAGCATCTCCCCAGGCTCTTGCTGTATTTGTGGAAGTCTGTGTAGCTCAGGGTGACCATTAACGCATGACCATCCCTCCTTGGCCTCTTGGATGCTGGGGGTCACAGGTTATGCCACCACATCTGGCTTTGTTTTCAAGTCTTCCTTTTTCCTAAGTTGATTTAGTCAGCCCCTGCTTTCTGTGATATCTCCAAGGAAGTTTAACACTGTGCTGTAATGCAGTGTCTAATGGCATCTTCAGATGTCAGGTTCTGTGTCATCCTTGTATCATGGTTCAAGCCTGACTTCCTGCTACTCACAGGCTGAGGCAGAAGGTTCTCAAGGTCAGGGCCAGCCAGGCAACTTAGTGAGACTTGGTCACAAAATAAAAAAGTAGAGCTGGGGACACAGTGGTAGTATGCATCAGACCCCGGGTTTAGTCCTCAGCACACAAAAAAAGCCCTGGCAATTCCATTTCTTTCTTAAATGGTTTGAATCACTCTTGCTTTACCTCAGCCAATTGGTTGTCATTTTTATACTGAGAAATGTTTTTACAGATTTTATAAATATTGCTACATTAGATACTTTTTATTTGTATATTTATAGTAAAATTTTCATCAATTTTAAATCTTCTAAGATTTCAGTATGTATTATTATAAAGATAATATGGAAATTGCATTCCATTGTTTTAAAATAAAGTGTAATTGCCAAGTTCTCTTTACACTCTGTACTAGAGGACTATACTTTGCATAATTGTTTTAAAATAAACATTGAATGTGTTTTAGCAGACTTGAATATTGGCCATTTTACTCAGTAGCTTGTTCAACTCGACAAACTCTGGTGATCACAGGCTGTGTCCAGTGTCATACAACTTCCCCATGGCTGCAGTAGCCAGTATCATCACCATCCAGAGCTTAATTTAAACTGTGAGGCCTCACCCTGAGCCCACTCAGAAGCACCTGAGAGCTGGGTGGCCAGGTGACTGCTAAGCTTGTGAGCTGAGAAGCACTGCTACAATCTAGACATTTACAGTGTCTTATGCGTAAAAAATAAACATTCCTCTTCCACCTTTGTGGGGAGGTTCAAGGTTCAGAGAAGAAAGCTAAATTATGACTTTAACCTATCCTTTGGGGTATGCCTCCTGTGAAAGGTACAAATAATTAAATTCATGAACATATTAAACATTGATTCTACAACTAATTTATCAGAGCTTAAAATCTGATTATTTCATGATTAACTTCATACATAGTATTAACACCTTAAACTTTGTGATCAGTACTCTAAAAATCTTCAAAAAAAAAGCTTATTTTTCATCTTCTAAAACTTAGATTTGAAAAGTACACAAAAATATTTTTAAAACTGAAGTGTTGTGACCATGGCACACATTATTACTTAAGTGGTCACTCTATGTTATTTCAAATTAAGTATGTAGTAAAATTATTTACCTATTCTTTTATCTCATTATTTACTATACTAACAGTATGTTCTTTGCCTTCATGAGAATACCTAAGATAAAAAGCACTGCAAACAAACATTTGTGTGTACTTCTGCAATCTGAACAGTAAGATTATGTTCACATTAACAGATATGGGATCCTCAGATTATGTTAACGTAGTTTTGATTTTTAGATTGTGTTCATATTAACAGATATTTGATTTACAGATTGCTAACATAGATGTGACTTTAAGATATATTCATGTTAACATACACCTCCACAGCAAAATGGTAATTTTCAGACAAGTCCTTCATAAACAATTGGTAGGAAAGAAGTTTTATTATAACTTATCCGTAGTGCTTTACAGAAAGGAAAATATAAAAAACAAAAATGTGATTTAAGGTAGTCAAAGTTTCTCTGACATAGTCTTAAAATTACTGCTTTTTCCTATTAGCCACATGTTTGTGGGTGATGGGAGTATTTTAATGAGAAAACACAAAACCTAAACAGAACCACAGATTGCCTTTAACAGAAGAAACAGTGTCATGACAGTTTTACTGCTGTCTGGACTTAGATTCTTGAATTGTGTACAATAATATTGGGACTGTGTGCTTTTCTCATGAAGTTACATTCAGAAAGCTGGGCCAAAGCTCTATGTAGAAATTAAGGGGTGTTGAGAGGCTGGACAGATGGCTCAGTGGTTTAGAGCACGGACTGCTCTTTCAGAGGTTCTGAGTTCAATTCCCAGCCCTTGGGGTGTTGAATTCTTATCCACTGCCTGCTTCCCTGGTCTCTGTAGCTTTAAACAATGAGGCAAGCAATATGGACCAACAGGTGCCTGCTGTCTGATTTGATTTACTTATTTTTGAGATGATAATCCAGTATTATCTAATGAAATATACTGGATAAAAGTAAGATGTTAAAATCTGGTACAGACTAAGACACCAGGAAGAGCAGATCTTTATAAGATAGTGGATTCTATGTGTTATACCTAAACCAAACCTGGAAGTTCATTAATTTCAAGTAAACTTTAGAAAATTCATGGACCAGTATTTCTAAAGAATTATTCTGGGGGCTGGAGAGATGGCTCAGCGGTTAAGAGCACTGACTGCTTTTCCAAAGGACCCGGGTTCAATTCCCAGCACCCATATGGCAGCTCACAACTGTCTGTAGTTCCAGTTCCAGGCAAACACCAAGGCAAATAATTAAATAAATAAATTTAAAAAAAAGTTTAAAGAAAAAAAAGAATGCATTTAAAAAAAAAAGAATTATTCTGAAAAAAATTCATTAAAAAAAATTAAAACTTGTCTAGTGATTTGAAAAGTTGTTCTCCAATCTAATATGCTAAGTTCTATAAAAGTATTTATAAAAATTTACCAACGCAACATAAATGTAAGTTTTAAAGCGAGGCACATTCCCTTTTCGATTTTACTACAAACATGAAAAAAATCACATATAATCCTAGAATCTTTTTTTTTTTTTTTTTAAACTTTATTTATTTATTTGCCTTGGTGTTTGCCTGGAACTGGAACTACAGACAGTTGTTAGCTGCCATGTGGGTGCTGGGAATCAAACCCGGGTCCTCTGGAAGAGCAGAGGGTGCTCTTAACCGCTGAGCCATCTCTCCAGCCCCCGATAATCCTAGAATCTTAAAGCTAGTATATTAAGCTTGTGTCTAGGGTTGGTCTTTACAACTTACTTTATAAGTAAGGAATGATACTTTTACCTTTTGCTATATTACAGTTTTTGAGAACCAGCTCCAAGACTGCACCCAGGGTGTGAAAAAAAAAACCATGATGTCAGTCAGGGAAAACTAAATTTTTCTATCTGAGAGGTATGAAAGAAACACACACATTCTGATGGTAACTTTCTCTTTTACTTCATCCTGAAAAATCTCTTCAACAGAAAACTTTATAGACAATATAAGTTACATTTTGAGGGTCACATGGCATTTCTCAAGTAAACAGTAAGTAGAGCCATTCTGATTACACATGAGTAATGATTACACAGTTTCTCTCAGGCTAGGGATGTCACGCTGACCAGGCATGTTAAGTAACCATGGCAATGCTGCTGTCAGCCAAGTTCCCTGTAAAGCAAAGTCAGGAGACACACAGGCTGAGTAGTCAGCATTTCCTGACAAGGTGACATTGCAATTCAGGACCCAAACAATAAACAGTTAGTTGGCTGAACCTTGAGTGGTTAGAGTTCATGCAGAGTCGGTCGCTGAAAGTATCTGTGCGAGGTTATGTCTTTAATGTGATCAGGCAGACCTTTGCAGGTGAAGAACTGGAACTGAAGTTGCTTCATGCCTGACCTGGGTTCAACAGACACCTGGGACCTTGTCCTTGTGCATTTACTGTGAAAATTTGTATTATGATTTCATAGCAACTAGTCTACTTTGAATTTGCTCTGAAATCTTACATCAGCTATTTTATATGTAACTGTCTTAAAGCCATGGAATCAAGGTGCGGTGATACACTGTATATTTATTAAACTAATTTTATTAAATATGCAATATATCACCACATAAAGGCCTGGCTATGAAAGTAAATTTTATTCACCAAAATTACACAGTGTAAGAAGTCATCCTTCTGTCAATTCACAGACATAACTGTGCCCAAAAGTTGTAGCACACACTACCAAAGGCTGTGGGAGGACCCCTAAAGCTGTTCTTTTCAGGGAAGAATTGTAGCAGCACATGAGAAAATTACAAACAGAAGCAAAACAGCATTCATAAGCAGTGGCTCAAAAGCCTTGTTTGACGAGGTTCCTCCATCAGAGTTACTCATCTGGTGAGTTGACCTTATAAATATATCAGCTGTCATCTGCTATATATTCTTATGGCCTCTGGCAATTTCCCAATACACACAATTTAGACATTCATAAAGATTCATTTCACAACTTCAAGGTAAAAATTATCAATATTTATATCATTCATCAGTTCACAATTTAAGTGGTCACAGTTGGGAAATGGAACTCCTTGCAGGGAATACCTGTCAGACATTGCAGGCAACTTTGAGTTCTTCATTTACCCACTACTCAGGACAAGCCTTGCTATCATCTCACTGTTTAGAGAATCAAGTAGAAATGACTTCATCTACTTACTCAGGAGCAGTCTATATGATGCACACAGTTTGGACATTGCACTCATGCCTATTCATCAGTAACATAGTGACTCCAGGCACTTCTGTTCCAGAAGACAATGCCTTTACTTGGTTGGTGAAAATTAGAATACAACTGATGTGTTTTCCTGAATGTATGTACTTGTCTGCCCACGAAGACAGCTTGTGTGAAGACAGCTTGTGTTTATTTATGCTTTGTCTTATTTAACTCACAGGTTTACATACTGCCCGTGAAGACATTCTGCTTGTATCTCATCAAGAAACATCTAAAGGGATATTTTGTTCTACTGACTGTCTAGTCATTCCTGGTCAGATTAGTAGTGGGTAACCAGTAGGAAGCCATTCATACACTCAGACACTGCCAGCCACAGTTGCCAGGCTATACATGCCATCCTCTATCTGTACTAATGATAGTCCAGGGACTCATTGCACAGACAGAGAAGAATTATTATAAAGGAAATTATGGGATAGGACTGGCCTCTCCTCTCCTTTCTGTAGGAGCATCACTGATTCAGTTGTAGAGGGAAGCAAGAAGCAACCACTAGTGCTCCATACAGTTCAGTGAAGATTAACACACCAGGTAAGGCAGTTCTAAATTCTGATTATTTTTTTTTAAGTTCCAAGGGAATAAAACAAAACAGAATATAAAACAAATGTCAGTCCACTGTCTACATGTTCTTCATCTTGGCCATGAGATCTTCCAGGCTTTCACCAGAATCGTCTACTACTACTTCAGAAACAGAATCCTCTTGCTGTCAACAAAAGGGAGAAATACAATGAAGACAGAGTTGTACAAAACTGCTTGTCTTTAACGGTTTGCTTAAGCATGCTCAACATGCTTAAGAAGCTGATTTTCTCTGATAGATACATTTTGAAATATTTAGGGAAAATAAAGCGCTTTATATTCCCCACCAAAATTTTGTTCAGGGGGCAGAAGCTTCAATATTCTTAACATTTCTACTGAGTATATTTTTAATATAAAATTATACTTATTTATAGCAGACCATACATATATGTATGTATGTATGTATGTATGTATACACACACACACGTCATGTGATGTTCATGCCAGGATAAGAATATTTCTTCAAACCATTTCTTTATAATTAGAATACTCAAAAATCACTCCATCTTTCTGAACATACAATAACTACCTACAGCCACCCTTCTGCAACAGTCACCAGAGCTTAGTGTTCCTAGCTAGCTGTAACTTACAAGCTGCTGGCCAACCTCCCCCTCCCTCCCTCTGCTCATCCTTGGGAGCACTACTCCACTCTCAACTTCTATAACATCAAACCTTTTTGAGTCCACATAGGAGTGAGATCATGTAACGTTTGTCCATCTGTGCAATCTTATTTTACTTAATAACTCCCAATTGCATCTGTCTTGCATAAGAGTTGTCATCCTCTTATGGCTCAATAGTGTTCAACTCTGTGTGTGTGTGTATCTTTTATTAATCAATGGGCATTTTGGCTATACATACTTTAGGTACATATTTCCCATGAGACTGTTGGATCACATATATCACATACATGATAATTCTTTTTTAATTTTTTTAAGGAGCCTCAGTCCATCTGCATGCCCCTGATAATAATGTTCAACAACTTTTCAATACCTAACTGCCTACCTGTCCATCTTTAGTCTGGTGACTCCAGCCCCTGCTCTGTATGTCTTTACTAGAGAAGTCTGTATTTCTGTAGGATTATTTCTGTGCATGTTCTCTTTCTCTGCCTCTCACCCACGACCTCTACTTCCAGGCTCTTCCTACATATCCAGGGTCCTCTCAAACCTGCTTCAGCTTTCTATGTGCTGGGACCATATGCACACACCAGCTCCCTCTCCTCAAGTATTCTTAAGTGGGTTTGTGGCTAAAATTATCAATATATGACAGTAATATTTTAATTTAACCAAAATTATAATTGATACATCTGTGGATTTTTAGGAGTCTCTACTCTCTCAGTTTGCAGTGAGCTGTGCTGTCTCCACAATGACAATGAGTACTTCTCAGCACCTCAAGGCCCACCACAACCTCACTAGCCTTCTGAACTTAAGATGAAGCTCAAAGAAGATAAGAAGTACATGTTTTCTCTTATCTGGTAATACATATGGGTAAATCAGATTTCATAGTACCTTCTTTGGGATTGTGTACGCCACTGTAATTCCTTCGGGTAAGGCGGGAATGGGACCTGAAGAGTTCTTCAGCTCCTCTTCTGAAACCTCAGAGACCAGCTCAATACCTGAAGGGTTAAATGTGACACTATGCTCATTCTCAAGCAAACCATAAGAGACACTTATATTTCTGTATAATCTTACATGCCCCCCCCCCAAAAAAAAACCACTGTAAAGATGCTCTGAAATTTCGTGTGATCTTCACATGGGTCCCGCACAGGCGTCCTACCCCACTCGTTGTCCTCATGTACTATCTCCTCCTCTTCCTGGGGCGCAGCCTCCGGCGTGGGCAGTGTCGCTGCTCTCTTCTATGTGAAGCAAACACCAAAACACCGTTAGCCCTCAGTGCTCTGCAGCACCCCACAGGAATTCACAGGGGCTTCTTCTGTCTTACCAAAAACAAGAATGGTTTTGTTTTGAAGTATGCTAAATTAACTATAAAAATCCAGAATCCATTTGCATTATATTCCAAATCTGTTTCTTTTCAAAGTTACTGTCTGAGGCAGTGTGATCCTCAGACTTCCTGACCGACCGATCGATCGTGCATACCTTGTATTCTTCCTGTTGCTTCCTGCAGTTTCTGTCATCACACTGAGGGTTTGGCTTCATGAACATGGTAGGGAAAAAATCCTGCATTGCATTGTATCCAAGATAAAAACTGACAGTGCCAAAGTTTAACAAAAATCTGGAAAAGAAAATCAAATTAGTCAGGCATGGTGGTGTATACCTTTAATCCCTCCATACTGCTCAGGGAACACCGAACAAAGAGGAAGTGGATAAGGCAGAAGCAGGCGAATCTCTGTGAGTTCCAAGCCAGCCAGAGATATATAATAAGACCTCATCTCAAAATATATATATATATATATAAAAAGAAATCAAATTATACTTAATAAAAAAAGTACTAGAAGCAAGTGAATTGCTAAAAAAAAAAAAAATGACTCTGGAGTAGATAATAAATTTTATAACAAACAACCTAGAAAACAGCAAGTTTCTTTACCTTATTTATAAAACTTGGCTCATAGTAGCTGTGTCAATATTTATTGAATAAATGAAGAAAAAAGTATGCTAGGTTTTATCACTGTTTATTGAGCCATTATTTTTGAACCTCTAATAAACTTCTGGCAAGTAAAGTGCTAACCTTCAAAGAAGCACACTGATCTTAGAGAAACTGCAGTATGAGCGATGTGTTTTTAAATCCTGACCTACCCAGGCTTGGCCCAGTAGTTAAAGAACTCATAGAAGCATGTGACCTCAGCTTGGATTCCCATACAAAGGTAGGCATGGCATCCTGTGCCTTTTAATCCCAGAACTGAGAGGGAGAGACAGTTGGAGACAGGTAGATCCCGGAGCCTTGCTGTACAGCCAGTGTAACAAAAATGTTGAGTCCTAGATCAAGAGGCTCTGTCTCAAAAAAAATAATGTAGAACACACCTTGGATGCAGAGACCAAGCTGGAAGTGAGCTGGGAACCTCTTCCCACTGACTAGCTTTTGTAGGGCCAGAAGGTGAGCTAATGTGTTGGAAGGTGCTGGGGAAGAAAAGGCATCAATGGCCTTATCTAGTTGTAAACCCTACATTCAATAACATCAACCTGCCAAGAAAGATGTGCCCACAGTGGAGTGATGTAATACTGTTGGCAGCAGTGTGGGGTGAGAACCAACCACTCCCTGACTAGATTTGAGGCCTGCTCCACAAGAGGGAATGTAAACCTAGTACTGAAAGTGTAGTCAGAAACCAAAGGTTAAAGTCTTAGGCTCTAGCAGCAAATTACTACTGCTGCTTGGTAGCTTATGGCAGCAGGCTGTCTTCTACATACTTAAGCTTATGCCCATAGACTGATGCTCCCCAGCCTTACTGAGAGAAGCCTCTCTCTCTGCACTGAATACACAGACACAGGGTGCTCAAGGTGTTGATGATAAGTGATGGCTAAGTGCTTAGCCCTAAGTAGGACATTTATACCCCTCCATACTGCTCAGGGAACACCGAACAAAGAGAAAGTGGATAAGACAGGAAGAAGGGATAAAAATTCTGTCTATACCATTGCAGTTATGACCCCACAGCAGGTATGGTCTACACAACTCTGGTCTATCAACAGTCAGTCATAGGTTAGGGAAAGGCTTATGGGGCCTACACCTCCTCCCTGCTGAACTTGTGTCTACTGGTGGATTCTGAAGGAAGGGCAGTCACTGTCTTCAGTTGTGTACCCACGGAGTGCCCACCAGGCACCTAGTGCATGTGCCAAACCCATGGCCATACAGCTGATCCTGTCTAAACTGGAAACAACAACAAAGTCATGAACATGAGAAGGCAATCTGGAGGGTAACGGGTGGGAAGGAGAGTACAGAAAGTGGGGAAGAGGTCACAGTAATCAGAATGCACATCATACATGCATCAAGTTATCAGTAATAAACTCAAAAGAAGTCATTTTAAAGGCAACAAAATAGAGATAGACACACAGCATTGCCCTCTGGCCTTCATACATGGATGCATATGTGCACACATGCATACCCCCACACAGAGACAAAATCTGAGATACTATAGACTACGTAAACTACAGTAAACTAAAGCTAACCCTAAGCCATTGATGTAAGTAGTGTCAGGTAAAGTCAAAGAGCATTCTCAACACCCATAGAGCTCCACTGTGACCCTCTCCCTGTCACATGCCAGTCTATTTAAAGGCTTCTGTCTTGGTTGGGTTTTTGACAACTTGACATGAGCTGGATCCTATGTGAAGAGAAAATGCCTCTATTACATTGCTCTGTAGACAAGTCTGTGGGAGCATTTTTGTGATTAATGATTGATGTGGGAATGTCCACTCACTATGGGTGGTGACAATTCTGGGCAGGTGGCTCTGGAATATATTAAAAATAAGCTAAGTAAGCCATGGAGAGCAGGCAAGTAAGCATCACTTCTCTATGGCCTCTGCTTCAGTTCCTGCTCCAGGTTCCCTGAATTCCTGCCTAACTTCCTTCATAATGAACTAAGATGTAGAAGTGTAAGCCAAGGAAGCCTTCATTCATGAGTTGCTTTTGGTGATGGTGTATTATCACAGCAATGGAAACTCTAACTCTGACAGCTTCTGTATAGAAGGTTGTGTGGAACACTGAATGAGAGCTAGGGAGATGGCTCAGGGGGCAAAGTGCTGGCCATGCAAACACGAGGACCTGAGTTCAGATCCCCAGAATCCATGTAAAAATCTTAGCAGTTGTGCATGACTGTAATTCCAGTGCTTCTACGGCATGATGGGAAGCAAAATAGGAGAGTCCCTGCAAGCTCCTAGGCCAGCTATCCTGCAGACTATCTCAAATAATGTGAAAGGTGAACACTAACATCTGAGACTATCTACTGACATCCTCACAAGCAGCACAGGTACATGCCTGTACACACACACAAAGACGAATATATGCATACACAAACATATACCAGACACATAAAGATTCAAATAACAAATGACAAGAAAAAAATTTCTGAAAATACATGTTCTAAATATATAACAAGGAATTAAAAAAAAAAAAACTAGATAATAGTACAATAATCACTCATTTAAAAAAAAAGTGCCCAATCCTTTATTACAAGTAAGTGGAAATTAAAATAGCTATTCTTCAGACTGGCAAAGCTTTAAGGGTTTAATGATACTGGTTTCTGACAGCATGTATGAGCTAAGTACCTAAGTATCTGATGAACAGTATAATCCCTTTCCAAGAAAAAAAAGGTGGTATTTGTTGAAATAAATTGCAGAAACCCACACTATACACAAATTCAGTATTCAAGTACATTTGTTAAGATGCTGTATGCAGCACTGGTAATAACAGTAATAAAAGTGTGCACAGACTACATGTATGCTAATAGAAGAGGACCCAGAAGGAAATGTTTTTCTAGCCAGAACTGTTTTCCCTTTCTGTACAAAAGTGTTCTTAGTACCTATGGGTGTTTATGGGCCACTTGTTCTTATACCACAGCCCTAGTTAGCACCTCCGAGTTCCTGCACACGTTTCTCATGACCTCTCTGCTGGGCTACACTTCTGACATTGGGGTGCCTCATTTACCATGCTGCAGTTTGAGATTATTCTGGAGTTTGAGGAGACATAACTAGGCTACTAAGTCTAAAGTGGGACAAAAAAATTGGTCAAAGTTAGGGATGTCTAAAGGACTCTGCTTTTAAAGAGTGAATTGGTTCATAAACTGACAAAACCATTGCTACACAAAGCCTGTTTCCCTCATTTTAGCTACAGTTAAAGAATGCACTGGATTCGGATGATAGAGGTGTTTTTCTAGTTTGATCACATTTGAATGACTTTTAGGGAGAGCGGCAAGATAGCAGAAGCCAGTGTGTTTGTGCCTTGGTCTCCACCCACTGTCTAGGTCTGTACCACTTTACTTCATTTTCATACTTCACTGGCTTCCTAGTCACATGTCACATTTCAGTCAGCAAAAGATCACATGTGCTACAGTGGTCCCATGGGGTTATTTGGTCTGGTACTGTATTTGCACTAATGATGCATTCTCATAACATAGCCCTTTGTCGAGTGATGTAGAACTGAGTATACAGAACATTACTGTATCATTTAACAAAAGTTATTTCAAATACAGGGAGTAACTGACATTTAAATACACATGTATGCATGCACGTACTCACATGCATACACAAGCACACACACACATGCTAATAAGTCCATGTATGTATGATATACTTCAAAGAAAATAAGTTTAAGATAACTTCTTAGTTGACAATGTCAATTCTTAGAGTACTTTTGAGATACATTTTAATCAGAAGCATACAAACCATTCAGAAAACTCAGCCCTCACTTACTTTAACACGTTTTGTACCAAGATCCCTGCCACCACTCCCATGGTGGTGGGGAGACTGGCTGCACAGACACCTTCTCGCTTCAGCGTTTTTTCATCAATATTCGAAGCAACTACAAGTGGTGGCGCACACTACATGAAAAAGAATAAATACATCAATTTCAGACAACATACAGGGAAAATGAGATGTTCCAAATAGTATCTCAGCACACTGATACCTAATGGTGAAAAGGAACCAAGACAATGCCTACCGCAAAACAAGCCGACTCTCCAGGGATCATGAGCTGAATGTGCCCAGAAACTGCATTTTCACTGACCCCAGATTCCATCCATGTCTGACCAAGTTCATTACAAGCCTTAACAGGAAAAGGTAAAAACACAAAACATCACACATTACTGGCAACCTCCTTTGCGGAATATCAGTTGTTATCTAAATGGGCCCCAGGGGCTTGGGGGTCAGAAAGAGCTGTAATAGTTGAGTTAAAGTGTCAGTATTCCACAAACAGTGTGAACCCATTCCTCACACTGAATCACTGTGCTGCTTCCTATATTTCTTCAGATTCATGTAAAACTTCTTTTTCTAAAACTTCAGCAATTAACTTCTTAGTTGACAATATCAGTTCTTAGAGTACTTTTGAAATACATTTTAAGTCAACTTAAGAAAAATCTTAAGAATCATTTAAAAGTGATTCAAAAGAAAAGTATTTTATCTTTGGGAAACGTTTTCAATCCGTGTATTTAACCTTAGTATGACAAAAGTTAAAGCCAGTGATGATCCCAAGTTCAAGGACAGCACAGGCCACATAACAAGACCCTATCTCAAAAACTAGCAATAGGAGGTTGCTAAACTGCCAAAGCCCAGTGAGGACAAGCTAAGACAGCTCCCTAGCCTGATCACTTGCAACTTCTCAACTGCCCCCCAAAGACATCAACTAAGGAACACCAGATGAGGCCCATTGCATCACAGACTTCAACCACAACCATCTATGCCCCACCCCGAGTCCCCAGGAGCCTCTCCAGCAGAACATCTACTTGTGGCTCAGACCAGCTTGGCCTAGACAGACAGCTCCCCTGTCTCAGTTACTTCAACCTCTCCCCCATTCCAAGAGCCCTCTCCAGTTGACTTTCCACAAGTAACCCAGACTACCATGGATCCAGTAAGGTAGCCCCCTTACCCTGATCCACCTCTGTCCCTTCTAATCTTTTACAAAATACCCATCCCACAACCAGCTTCCAGGCTCTGGTCCAGTGGGTTACAATATAACCAATAACCCAATCTTACAAGTCCAGACTGATTCAGAAAAACATAATCAAGACAATATGCCCCTCAGTAACTAATCTCATTATAATGTCCCCAAAGAGAATAAAATTAGAAACTAGAAATTCAAAATAAAAAATAACTATAAGCATGTTGAAAAGAGTTCAAAGAATTTGAAGAGGTCATGGAAAAAACCACCTGAATGAGTTGAGATGGAACAGGGGTAAACTGATGGAAGCCCAAGAAAACACAAACAGTAAGGAAGAGAAATCAAAATATAAAAATAGGATTCAATAAAGAGAAATGAGGCCGGAAGTGAACAAATCTAATTAATCAAATAAAACCCTCACTAACAATGAATCATGTGGAAGACAGAATATCAGGGTTTGAAGACAAGGCAGAAGATAGGGTTATTCACACAAAGGAAGTGACTATTTTTTAAACTGCATTAATGAAACATGCAGTTCCATTAACTGAAAAGAGCAAATCTATAGTTAGAGGTCACAGAATAAGGAGAAGAAGCCCAAGAGGGCTCAGCAGGTAGAGATGCTTGCCACCAAGCCCGATGATCCGAGTTCAATCCTAGGTCCCGCATGGTCTCACCCCACTGACAGAACCAACTCCTGCAAGTTGCCCTCTGACCTCCACAGGGATCTGGACGGACACACACATACACACACACACACACACACACACACACACACACACACACACACTCTAAATGAATGTAATGAAAACCCAATGGTGACTAAAACACATATAAAATATTCTACTTTATAACCACACAACAAAAATATCTGCTACTTTATACATAACAAAGTGAGACACTATACCATGTCACCATACCACACCTTTTAAAGGCAGGCTGTGAAAACAGAGTTTAAACTTAGAACTATTTTCAACTAAAACTCTCAGGTTAAACCCAGAGCCACAACCCCTTACACAATACTCACTGTATTTATTGCCATTCGAGCTTCAAAGTTGTCCACACAGCTAAGAACCAGGTCAACAGGCTTTCCTTCTTCTAACCCACCATTGCTAGAGAAGGAAAGTAAATCGTATGTGAAAATGAGGACACAAAATTCATGTCTTCCATCCTAAGGCCTGCTACCTGACAGCTCCAGTCCTAGGTGAGGCTGGAGGGCCGTCACTGACTCCACCATCCATATGTCATAGAATCCCACCCCCCAAAAAAGCCAAAAGCAAACCCAAATTCTACAGCCCATAGAAATCCCCCACTGTTTCTTGAAGCAAGATCTCAAACTTGTAATCCTGCTTCAGCCTCCCAACTGCTGGATTTATAGGTGTTCACCACCACACCCAGTAATTGACACAAAACACACTGTAATTGAATGTTATTTATGCAGTCAGTTTTCTTTCACTATATGTTTGAACACAATTATAACAGTGTTTAATGTTAATCATCTCATATAAAGTGCTAAGTCACTTTCTGAACACAGAGATAATGATTCCATACAAGAAGCATGGTTGTTTTCTCCATATGGACTCTCAAAGGTATTTGTTTTGGTTTGGGTTTTTAGCCCTGGGAGGATAGAAGCCAGGGTCTCAGACATAACAAGTAAGTGCTCTAACTGTGAGATACTACGGCCCTATTATATTTTATTTTCTATTGTTTTGAGAAAGGATCTAAGTTTCTCAGGTTAGCCTCAAACTTATGATGACATTACAGGCCTACGGCACTGAGCTCAGCAAATGTCACTGCCTTGTTTATACTTTCCTTGACAATACACAAGCTAACTGAATACAATTACTCTGGGTTCCTGGCAGTGTGAAGAAAACCATTCTCATAGATAAACTACAGTCTAGAGTGTAGACTGTAAGCCTGAGGGCCTCTTCTTTAGTCACTGTGATTTTCAGAAAGATTTTTCTCCCCAAGTTGAGTTTTTGGAAGCTACATATGCTTGTGTGTAGACTATACTCTTAATACATAAACGTTACCTCAAAATTACTTTTCCTAAAAGCAGAACAATTTGTCAACAGACTTTCTAGGACTTTTTTAACTGAGCTAGACATCAGGACATTACACAAAATATTCATAAATTTTACCTTATTCTATGCATGAAATGTTCAAAGTGCTCCACTGTGGTGATGTTGTAGTTGTGAACTTCAAACAGAACATCAGGGTTAATACTCCTGAGAGGGAAAAACAATTGTTACTAACTCCTAGTAAGGAAAGGACAGAAAGACAGGAAAGGCTTCTGTCTGCAAATGTAAAGACGGTTGGACTGGTGGGACACATCTACACACTATCTACAGATGACCAGTATCCTATGGTGTTTTTGCAAATAAACTTGAGGCAAAATCTGTTTTTTTTTTAAAAAAAAAAAAAGGAGAGAATGAAGGTGTGAGGAAGATTAGATTCAAAGTCCTCTTCTTCTGCCTCTGTTGCACTTCAAAGATGAGAATGCATAGATCAACTGTGTTCAACCCTCGACCCACAGGCTGCAGCTGCTGAAGTCAGGTACAAGTGCAGCCCAACACTGCACTTGGTGACTATATCTTTCTGTAAGGTCAACATTGGACACCCTGATGCAAACTCTCACAAGATTTCAAGAATGCTCCCATACTAACCTGGGACAGCCTTTATGCTGGGAATAAAGCCTTCACTACTGCTGGTAACCCCAGTACAGCCTGATAGTTTCTTTATATTGTATTCAGTTTAGTCCAAGAACATCTGGGATCAGCAAATTACAGCATATGAGCCAAATGTGGTTGTCCACTACATGTTTTAGTATGGCCTTTAAGGTAAAGATTGCCTGGTTTGGATTTTTGTTCTGAGTCTATGTCTTGCCATGCAGCCCTGGTTAGCACAGTACTTGCTATGCAGTACAGGCTGACCTCAAATTTGGACCACTCCTCACGCGTGCTTCCTGTATGCTGGGATCTGCAGCATGTGCCACCATATCCCCTAAGAACAATTGTAGTAAGAGTTTCTGGCCCAGCCTAGTCCAAGATCCAGACTAGCAGTCCCAAATAATCACACAAAGTCTTATATTAATTACATGCTGTTTGGCCTATGGCTCAGGCTTATTACTGCCTAACTCTTGTTCTTAAACTAACCCATGATTAGCCAAGTAGCTTAGTACCTTTTCTCAGAGCAGCATTTTGTCTTCTTTCCTCTCCATCTGCCTGGCATCTCTGCTCTGCTCTCCCTCTTCCCAAGTTTTCTTAGTCTGGTAGACCCACCTATATACTTCCTATCTGCCTTCTGGCCAATTAGCATTTTATTTGACCAGTAGGAAAGACAAATATTTACAACATACAGGAGCATAATCCCACAGCAAACAATTCTTAAATAGTTGAGGGAAAAATCTTTTTTAGAGTATTTCATGATATGAAAATAAAATTCAGATTGCAGAGTCTAAAACTCAAGTTTTAATGGAATAAAGGCATGTATGCTTTATCATTTTGGTGGTGTCTATGGCTATTCTCACACTGGGGCTCCACAGTTAAGCTGCGGTAACAAAGATAAAAATATGCACACTCTAGCCCTACACACAACCCAGGCCTAAAAAGAGAATTCTTTGCACAAGTGAAATATGCATTTCAGAGAGAAAAATTCAAGTCCATTTACACTTAGCTCGCAGCAGGTACTCAAAACAAGACCCCAGTGCATGTAGCCCTGGGCTACAACTACAGTTACCTCAAGGTGTGCTCTGCCGCTTGAACTTTACTCAGTCCTGCTTGATGAGGCTGGAAGAAAAGTCTATTCATGTTGGCCAGTTCCACCTTGTCATAGTCAAAGAGCAGTAACTGAAATGAAACCAATGGTATTCCAGTGAAAAATGACATTAAACCAGTGCATTTTCAATTGACAAGGCTGACATTAGCAGTGTAATAACACTAGTTAATTCTAGGGCACCTGCTGTCTCATCACTAAATGTCCTGTGAGGTAAACGCACAGCTCCTCTTCTCCTCACAGTTCATGACTAACTCAGCTGATGAAGGACTCTCCCCGCCCAGTCTGTGCTGCTCTACAGATCTGTTCAATGGGAAGGGAAGTCTACCCCATTTCACTTGAGCATTTTAACTGTGCCAAGATCTTACTGCATTCCTGTTGCTTTTTCCTTGACTCCCTTTGTATGACATACCACATAACCAAGCTGAGGATAAAAATCATTACTCCCAAGAGAATTATCAATCAAGTTAATTACTTTTCTGCTTTATATTTAGGTCTACTTTAGTGCTTGCCATTGTACACATATCACTTAAAATTATCAAATCACATTTCTTATCAGTAAGAACAGGTTAGAGCCTATAAATCTACAAAAATGAGATTTTTTTTTTTTTCTTTTCTTTTGAGACAGTTTCTCTGTGACTTTGGAGCCTATTCTGGAACTCATTCTATAGACCACGCTGACCTCAAACTCAGAGATCCACTTGCCTGTGCCTCCCAAGTTCTGAGATTAAAGGTGTGCACTACCACTGCCCAACCTAAAAGTGAGATTTTATTTATCTCTCCCTCTCTCCTCCTCTCCTCCCATCCACTTCCTGCAGTGCTGAGGACTGAACCTGAGACCTAATCCATCCTAGGTAACTGCTTTACCACAAAGCTACATCCCCAGATCTGATTTTATTCTTCTCAATATAAAAACGTAAAATGCCTATGACAACACCAAGAGAACTTTTAACATTCTTCTAGCAAAGATGCCACGTAGGCCCTTTATAACTCTGAAGTCCCTGAACCATTGATTATTCAATAATATCTACTAGGTGAGACATAGCATTAAATTTGAGTGTGTGACTCCTAATTGGCTTTGGGAAAAGAAGTGGATGTTTTAACACTACCACTACTTGGCCTAGATCACAGGAAATGATACCGACTTTCTGGCTCCTGCACATCTGGAGAGCAAAGACAAGGGTGCAGACTTGGTGATCCAGAGAGCTGCAGTACTTGGAGAGATAAGTAATGGGCACTGTGTCTTCTAAACACCATTTCCCCACTAAACTTAATCAATTAACTTCTTGCTTATCTGTTTTACAGATAGAAGAAAGAATTTCTGAAACCTATCTCTTTAGTCTTAGTCTACAAACCTGGGTATACAGTGGGATCACTGGAAGAGTTATTGAAAATGCAGATGTCTGCATCTCACTGTCAGACTTCCTATTTACTTATTATGGATGAAACTGGACATGAGAGCTGGCAAAGACTTCCTGGGGGATTCTAATTACAGCAGTCCTCAAGAATGACTGCTGAGGCCTCATCCAGAAGCTTCCACATCACATGAAATTGTTAGTGGGACAAAAAGCACTTCCCCAGGCTGGAGAGATGGCTCAGCAGTTAAGAGCACTGACTGTTCTTCTGGAGGACCTGAGTTCGATTCCCAGCATCCACATGGCAGCTAACAACTGTCTGTAATTCCAAGATCTGACATCCTTACACAGTTATACATGCAGGCAAAACACCAATTCACATAAAATAAAAATATTTTTTTTAAAAAGCACTTCACCAACATTAATATGCAGAGTCTATTAAAAGACATATTCTGATTCACAGTTGTATGTGCTGCACCTAAGGCTTCCTTCCTAGCAAATGCCATTGCAAGGCTCCCATGGGTCTCAGTGTTTAGTTTCTCCACTGTCAAGAATACCTGGAAACCAGTTATGACCATTTTCAAGCTTACCCAACACCTACAAGACTAAAACCACATAACTGAGGTCTGGAAGTCTGTTTTAATATGGCCACATACTCACTTTAACTATTGATTGATCTAAGCATCTCGAATATACCATCAATCAACTAAGTACTCAAGCAAGCAATATTTTGGCCTGCTTCTGTAAACCACTCCAAGGATATTAAAGTTATAATAAGCATTTTAAGTATTTTGTTGGCATAATTTTTATATTAATGAAGGCCAATTTTGCTACTGATATGTTTTAATATCAACCTACTGACAAACAATATTGGACAAACTACTGCAATAGAATGTATGCTTTATGAAAATAACATAGGGCAGATAATTGTGGAAGACTTATCTATTCAACCATTCTGAATCTAAAATAATTCCAAATGTCTTACACATGACACTACACTAAACAAAAGATCCTGAACACAATGAACTACCCTCTGTTTAATTTGCAATTACAGGATCCTTTGCTGGACAGAAATATGACTCAGTCTCTTGAAAAGAGCAATGTCTATATAAATATAACAGAAATCAATAAACCACTACAGACTGAGCAGAAAAGTGCTAATTTGTACCTGATTTGCTCCAGGAGTGAACAGTTCCCTACTGGACAGGCAAAGAGAAATCTTTTTACCTTACCAATGCCACATCTTGTCAGCATTTCAGCAGTCACACTACCAACTCCACCAACACCTACTATTGCAACAGCATAAGTACGAATTTTCTGCGAAATACAAAATGACACAAGTGCTGGTTACAATCATTATTTTATTTGTCACCAGAAATTATTCTCATTGACTAAAATCAAATTCAGAAACTTGGAAAAGTTCATCATACCTCATAGTCACTGACAATCCCCATCCGTTTCAATGCCATCAGACGGCTTAAAGAAAAAAAAAAGTTTCAGAGCTTTTGCAGTTTTGTTTTTATGTGTATGGGCAGTTTGCCTATATGTATGCTCATACATAAGTACTAAAGGTACATGCAGTGCCTGCAGAGGCCAGGGGAGGACGTCAATAACCTGAGACTAGAGTTATGGGTGGTAAACTGCCATGTGGGTGCTGGGGATTATACCTGGGTCCTGTGAAAGAACAGTCAGTGCTCTAAACCACTGATCTATCTCTCCAGCTCCAAGCTTGTAATCTTTTAGTTAACAGTGATATTTATAGACATGCACCAAAGAAAACAATAACCAAACCTACTTCAAAGGAGGAGGAATCTAACTGGACATAGTGGCAGACATATGTACTCTTGGCATTCTAGAGGCCAAAGCAGGAGGATTAGAAGTTTGAGACCAGCTTGGGGCAAGTATGACAACCTAATGACCTTAAAAGCTAATTTTTACTAAGTAAGAATAAATCACTGAGATTTAAAAACATGAACTTTCCTGGGTGTAGCCTGTGAAGCAGCATTTCTCTTCTAAAGAACCTTCTTTATCCTAAGTTGTAGCCAAGACCTACACCTATTGGCTTAAATGTTAGGGGTCAAAGCAAAATGTTATTTTCCCATATTGTGTTAGTATATAAAGAAAATGAGGGCTGGAGAGATGGCTCAGAGGTTAAGAGCACTGACTGTTCTTCCAGAGGTCCTGAGTTCAATTCCCAGCAACCATCTAGAATGGCATCTGGTATCCTATTCTGTATACTATATACATAATAAATAAATAGTAAAATCTTAAAAAAAAATGAAAAAAGCTCATGTTCTCTGTCTATAATGGATGATGTCTACTTTTGGAAACATCTGTTGTATTCCAAGCACTTCAACTGCTGTCCATCTGCTCTATTACCTGAGTGATTTTTTTGTTTGTGTGTACTAAGTATATATGCATATGTAATATGTATATATAATATGTCTACGTTGTTCTCATTCATTTGTTCTTTATGGTACAAGTGGATCTAAAACTGTTAGGAAAGTCAGCAGTCCTCTGGGCTGACCCCTTTCTTCCCACTTTCAACTCACTTCAATCATATCTATAAATGCATACTATTATAGTATTTTCACTTCTTCTGTAGATTTTCACTTGTAAATCTCCATCAATGCTGCACGAACATCCCCACCCTAGTGGCCATCTTCAGTTAGATCATAACTGCTCACTGCTGGGTGGGTACTTCACAACTTTTCCTTCTCTCCATAACTTCCACTTCTCGAGGCAGCCCATGCCTTCCTTATGCCTCACATCCTACATGCCTTCACTTGCTCATCCTACCTCCAATGGTTCTCTAAAGCTCCTCTACAGACATTCACATTCATGAGATTCCGACTTCAACATCTGAGTGTCCCTAGAACCACTACACACATTGCTCTCTTTCTGGAACGTCACCTATGTTAAAACTACCCAGGTTTAGTCACACTGCTTATTAGAGAGAAACCTAACACCACTTAAGAGTCTACTGTTTAGTACAGTCACTCACTTTTCTCACCTACAGCGTGGAATCGAAATAACAGCAATTCCATAGGGCTGTGGTGAGAAGATACTTAACTGACAGGTCTAACAGCAGGCTGCTGAGTGTAGTCTTATACCAGGCTTGCCATGAACAACTGCTGTTTTAAGAACTTCACAGAAACTGTTTCTGTCTTCATAACTGACAGAAACAGGCATCCCTATTGTCCCACTTTTACAAGTAGGAATCTGAAGTAGCTTGGCAGCTGTTAGAAGTCATTGGCTATTCGAAAGGCTGAGAAATAAATCCACTCAGCCTTGATGCAGAGACCTTGCCCGAAACTACCATTCTGTATTCTACCTCATAAATTAGTAAGTCCTTTGAGGAAAGCAAAGGACAGGAGTAAACAGGCCTAGAAAAGTCGGTAGTCAGAGATGTTCCTGAGCCCCCAGCCTCATCTAAGTTACACTGAAAGGCCTTTGGGAAACTGTAGTCTTCTTGGCAGCTTTACATGAGATGTTATTTTACATGACAGAACTTTGTAGCAATCAGCCTTAAGCAAAACGAGGTAGACTAATAAAGAGACAAGGGTGACAGGAAACTTGGCATCGTGCAGAGGGCACAAGAGCTGCACCATATGGATACCTGGCTTGGATTTTTAAAAAATAAAATGTTAGTTTTCCTCTTTGCAGGAGAAAGGGGTCTCACTATACTACAGCCCAAGCTGGCCTAGAACTCGCGATAATCCTTCCACCCCATACTAGGATAAATCGTAAGCCACTAAAGGATTATCTTCTACAACAGAAGACGTGGCCTTGCCCATATTGGGATCAGGACCTCCACAGCAAGAAAGGTGCCCCAGGAGGTCTGCTGAACCCTACAAGGGGAGCGCGGCCCTACACGCCCCTCCAAGGATCACCTGTAGGGATTGGAGTCCACCACCTCGGAGCTCATCTTCTCGATGCGGGTCCGGCCGCCCACGACCTGCCGGCTTCTCTCCCGGGCGAGTTCTTGTTCCAGTTCCTCAACCCGCTGCCGCAGGCTCTCCACTGACTCGGCCATGGCTGGGCCTCCGGCGGCCGCCGCTCCCAACCTGGGCCTCCGCCGTCGCCGCCCCACGCTGCTCCTCTGGGCCCACGAAGTGCACGTAGACAAGGCACAGCCTTCCCGATCCCGACACCTGGGGAAGAGCCTCCAGGAATCCCAGTTAGACACGTCTCCACCACGCCCTCAGGTCTTCCGGCGCGCCGCTTCCGGTGCGCCGCCGCCATGGCTCCCCCTCGGCAAAAACACGCCTCAAAAAGTTGATTTTTTTTTTTTTTCTCTAGGCCCGCTAACCCAGGTCGCAGCAGGACCAGGGTCCATGTGTCCAGATCAGGCAGACAGCGATCAGTCTTTCTAGTCTAGGAGGCCATGAGGAACACCGAGGTCTTTTATTCCAGGACTCAAGGTCCTGGCGGACCCTCTTCTTGACCGGACCTCGTAGGCCTTCCGCCTGATGTGTCATTGAATCTAGGGTGGAAAATCTCTACGTCTTCACTCGTCCGAGTGACACTTGTGACCTATAAAATCGAAGCCTCCAGCTCTGACTCTGATGGAAAACTCTTAATTGGGACCCACAGCAAGCTTCCTTCATTTCTCCGCCAGACCCCAAGTCTCCAGACTCAACCGCTCAGCAATGGCTCCCAGAGCCCAGGTGATTGGCTTCCGCTAAGCCCCGCCCTGGCCACGCCTCCGGGCTCTAGGGTATTTCTACCTCAACCTCACTGGCGTTATTTGGATTCCTCTTCTCTGTAACCTGTGCGGGCAGTTGCAGTCTTGGAGATGGATGTCACCAATGACACCGTGGAAGTGCTGCCCCAGCACAAGTTCGACATCAAGTCCCTGGAGGCCTACCTGAATCAGCACTTGCCTGGCTTTAGGACAGAACCCCGGGCTGTGCTGACTATAACTCAATACAGGTATCTATCGTAGCCTTCGCCTCTACCTGGAGCAAGTCTGTGCTTGGTGCTTCTTTTCCTTTGACACTGGGTGGGTTTCTCATTTGCCCATTCGCGATTTCTTTCTCTACAAGGACCCTTCCTGTATGTCTTCTCCTTGAAACCCAGGCTAATCTGCATTAAAAGGCAGTAATGGGGGGCACATTATCCATTATGCTGTGCAGTCTTGTTAAGGACTGAAAAAAATTATGTGCCTGATTCACTATGATGGATGAAGCTGAACACTTTTGGAGAAATAGATGTTTTCAGTGACCTTGTGTGCTACAATCTAAAGGTCATTCTCTGAAGGGCTAATGCCATTTTTTTTCATTGACCTCAGTTACCTGAGGCTAGGTTAATAACACCACCTGAAGTATACAAATTCAGATTCTAGCCTTTTCACTTAGACACATTCAACACCGATTTAGGCCTAAATTGTTGAAACAAAGGAATTAAACTAGGTGAGATGACCCTGAGAGTACCTGTCCACACGACAATCTGACTTTGATCTGATGGTTTGCAGTACAGAGTTTTTCATTTTTTTTTTTAAAAAAAACTTTATTATTTATTTACTTATTTGCCTTGGTGTTTGCCTGGAACTGGAACTACAGACAGTTGTTAGCTGCCATGTGGGTGCTGGGAATTGAACCCGGGTCCTCTGGAAGAGCAGACGGTGCTCTTAACCGCTGAGCCATCTCTCCAGCCCCGAGTTTTTCATTTTTATATGGTTCCAGTATAAAACCATTTTATATGGCTCCAATATAAAGCCATTTTATATGATTTTATGATTTCATTAAATTGTGTCTGGCATTTCTGTCTAGGGATTTAACTGTAACATAAATTCTGAGACCAAAGATTCTTTCTTATAACATTTGCCTGTTTCCATTAGTCTTGATAAGGAATTGAAGTAATGTAGATGAAAGGGCTTAAACATTGGAATATCTGTGTAGAGCTGGAATGAAATGTAGGTGAAAGGGTGTAAACACTGGAATATCCGTAGAGGTGAAATAAAGAATACTTAACTCTTCTAAAATCAATGCTTTGTGTTGTAAACAGACTAAAATAGATCAAAGTTCAAATTTCAATGGTTAGTCCACTATAGTCTTTGGCCATCGTGTCATTGGAATATCCACCCTGCTTTCAGATAAAGGTTATATATCCTCAGGCTCCTATGAGCCTGTGTTGATTTAAAAATAATTCTGAATTAAGTTGATGTCCACCAAAATCATGCTCAACAAATGAAATTAGTTGTGATACAAAGTTACTTCTGAAGCCAAGCCTGGTGCTACATGGCTTTAATCTCAACACTTAGAGGCCAAGGAAGGATGATTGTGAGTTTGGGGCCAGCCTGGACTATATAGCAATCCCTGGTCTCAAACACTCCTTTTTAGAAATGCTGTATAAGCTTGATTTAATGTATATGTATAGAAGTGTGGATTCAACAGAGAAGACATATTCATTTCCTGGACAGATGAAAACATTATAAAAATTAAAATCTACTAAGCCACAAAAATATTAAAAAATGTTTTTAAACTTTGGGCCAGTGAGAAGGCTTACCAGGTAAAGGTATGCAGAGGTCAGTCCCTGGAAGCCACATTGGAGGAGGGAGCCAGTTCCTGAAGTTGTTGTCTTCTAACCCTCACACACGAGCCCCCTAAATAAACACACACACATTTTCACAATATAAGAGCCAACTTTTTAACAAGAAAAAAACAGCCAACAAATACCATGTAGAAACCCGCCGCTTCCTGTGTTGGTGAGCCAATAAGCTACATGGTAATACTTGTTAAAATAAGTTTACACACCACTTGCTTTTTTATATCTTAGCAATAGTCAAAATAGACATTTAGAAAACTCTGATAAGAACATTAAAAAAGCCAGTTACCTAAACAACAGTATAATAGGTATACAAGACCTTTGTATAGGGCAGGACAAAACCTTATTAGGAATTTTTAAAGAAATTTAGAAATAACACACATGAGCAGGAAAAGTCAGTACTGTGGATTTTTGCTTTTTGTCCCAACTGATCTATAGATTCAAAGTAATGTGAATTATAATTCTATTTTTTTCTCTAATTTGGAAAAACACTTCTAAATTTTATGTGAAAGGCCAAAGGGTTAACATTTCTAAAGAAACACAGTGGGAAATTTGAATTAAGGTGCCATATTATTAGCCCAGAGGTAATTAAATATGTCAGTGAGCTAGGGAGTTCACAAAAGGCCCACATGTTTATAGAACTTATGTGACTTAGAATCAGCTTAGGAGACATGGAAAGATCCATAGGGAAGACTTTTCAAGAGCTTATGGTAGGATAACTATTATACCTTATGGAATATTACTGTCTGTAAGAAAACAACTACTCAGGCTGTGTGTCTACCTCAGTAAGTAGAGTACTCCCTACCATTCATAAAACTAAAGGTTCAATCCCCAGTACCACAGAAAGTAATATGCATATATATTAATATCTGCAGCATTGGTTAGGATATGACACATTAGACTATAACTACCATTGGCCAACACTTGGCATTATCCTGTAAAACTGACATGAAAAAGACATGCATTCCTCTTGCAACAGAAATATTATTTCTTAGTTTCAAGAAAATTTTAGAGGGTTGGAGAGATGGCTCAGTGGTTGAGAACACTGACTGCTCTTCCAAAGGATCTGGGTTCGGTTCAGCACCTACATGACAGCTCACAACTGTCTAACTCCAGTTCCAGTGGACCTGACAGCCTCACACATACATACACATAGGCAAAACACCAAATGCATATAAAATTAAAATAAACTAAAAAGAAGAAAAGAAAATCTTATAACACAATATCAGGAAATCATCTACAGAACATTCATTGTGTTGTTTGTAATAGAAAAACTTTAAAACACAGTAATATTAGTAGTAGAATGAAAGAATAAATTGCTCATTTATATAGTGGATACCATTCATTATTGAAAATGATTCAATCACAGCTGTACATAACACATGCTGTTTAAGGAGACAAACCTCAAGAGAACAATAAATACAAAATTCAAGATAGAGTTATCCAAAGATCTGGTAATTTCTTCACAATAGACTATGGTATTTGTTTGCTATTGTTATTCTGTGCCTTCTAGATTTTGCAAACATTTTTTAGGTATGCAAAAAATTTAACTTTCAAATATTAAGTCATTTTGGGAATATAAAATATAGTTAAACAACAATGTAAACATTATATATCTTGACACAATAAAACCGTCTTGTAGCCTCGGGCCTAACATGTGGCTAGCACTGGGGTTGGTCTTCTGCATTCTCCATCCTATGTGAAGCAGATAGACAATAAACAAGAATGATTTCTAAGGTTTATTTGAAGGTTTATACATGTTATGGGGTTGAGGACAAGGCAGGAAGCTGCACTGAGAAGGTAGCAGTCAATAGAGGCTAGAGGGGGTTGAGGATTAGACCATAGAAGCTTTCCAGACATGGCAGACCACT
The DNA here is from genome assembly GCA_004025045.1 of Sigmodon hispidus. Taxonomy (NCBI): domain Eukaryota; kingdom Metazoa; phylum Chordata; class Mammalia; order Rodentia; family Cricetidae; genus Sigmodon; species Sigmodon hispidus. The sequence goes on from PVIH01001888.1 coordinate 137,842, forward strand.
GAAGCAAAGGCCGGAGACTGGAGTGTGCCTCGTATGTTGAGGAATACAGACCACTGTGGGCTAAATACCATCAACAGGGGCAACAGGAGCCCTGTGGATAGTCATAAGGACTTCGTCCTTTGCTATGAGTTAAAGTGGGAGAGATTGAAGATTCTTGAGTACAGGAGGAATAATTTGTCCTCATCATTAGTTTTTAACAGAAGCTCTGTTTGTATTGTTGAGAGTTGGCCAAAGAGGGCAAAGGTGGAAACGAAACCAGTATGTTACAGAGTGCCAGCAGAGGCTTCTGTGGCACAGGCCAGTGTGCTGGGTGAAAGGTAATCACGGTTAGGTAGATTTCAAAAGAGTGATTTATTAGATGTGCACTAGAAAAGGGAGAGACAGGGTTGTTCTGTTTTCACCATGGTACCTGAGCATGGGATTATCGTGAACTAAAACAGAGGTGACCGTAAAGGATGTTATTGCTTATGCTTATGCTTTTGAACTGGTGGGACTGAGGCAGGCAAAGCTTAGCCACTTGGCACCCCAAAGTGGAGTGCCTCCTTCTAATAGTGCACTTAGAACCAGGTACCCCTACCTGAATCAAGCTCCATGTACATTCTGCTCCAAACAATGCAGTAGGTCACTCCTGATTTGGCAACCCTTGGGTGACTGGCATTTTTTGCTTGGTGTCCATTTACATGTGTCTTGGAACATAAGGCAAATGTGCAGGAACTAGATGCAAAAGACCAATCCAATGTGGATTAGTTTGGGGGCATAAATAGTAAGGCAAATTGTGTCCTCTGAGTAACTTTTAGGGAAAACTTGTATTTGCCATCTTAGGCCTACGCTTGATTGGGCATGGGTATGAGTAAAGTCAGGTTCATCATGTGAAAGGACATTTGTAGTAAAGACATAACCCAAGTCTGCCAATCAAAACAGAGACCATCCACAGTGTGCCCTTTGCAACCAATTCTTCCTCCTCCTTGACCCAACAAAAGAAAGTCTCAAAAAATAACCACTGCTTTGAAGCATCCACCCTTAAGTAGCCCACCATTTCCTGGTATTAGTGTGCTTTTTCAGTTTTTTGGATAAGACACACCAAACCTGGAAACACCTAGCCCCTGACAATAGAACCTTTGGAACATGTGGCTGAGTTCCTAAAAGTAGGTTTCCAGGGCCAGGGTGGGGAAGGGAGTAGGGTAGGAGGTGAAGGTCATTGTGCTTTAATGCCAGCTGGAACTCTCCACTTCCTGATTCACTGAGATGTGAGAAGCAGCTGCTACAGTCTCTTGCCACCAAAGACTGAGCCACTGTGGCATGCTTTCCCCATGAGATAGACCATATACCCTGAAACCAAAAGCCAAAAAGAGTGTTTTCCTATCTCCCCTAAATTATTTCCCCAGACATTTCATCATAGAGTATCATACTAGAACAGAAGGAATATGGAAATTCTGTTTTGTGAGTTTCAGGATGGTTCTTAGACACTTAAAGTGAATGTGTTAGAGTAACCAGCTGGATATAAATTCAGGGCAGAGACCTAGTCTAGACATAGGTTTAAGAACAATTGACAGAGAAGGCGTTGGAAGCCACAAGACAGAAAGGCTTACCTAGGAAAGGAGTCTAAATGAAATGAAAGTTTGGAGATCCAGCCATTGCACCCCAATGGTAAGAAATTGAAGAGTTCAAAGGGGGCTATAAAGGAGTTTGAGAAGGAGTGGTCAGAAGGCAGTGTCATGGACTGAGCTAGTGACCTTGGAAAGGCAGCATTGGTACAAAGATGGGAACAGAGGCTTGATTGAAGTGGGTTCCAGATAGAATTTGAGGAAGAGAATTGCAATGAGGGAGATGGAGACTGATTTAGAATTTGAGCAAGAGAAGATTCTAGAGCAAAGACCTTGGGAAGACAAGAATGATTTGGAATCTAATTCACAAAAGATGGGGTTTCCATAAATAGGGTGTAATATTTCCTGTAGACATTGGAAGGAAGTCAATGTGTAGATACAAAAGATCCTGCAGCAGCTAGGTGGTGTGGGCTTGTGCAAGTTGACATCCCATTGCTTCAGTTTTCTTATTCAAATATGACACTGGGTGATTAGTGAGGAAAGAACATGGGAGGGAGAGAAGTCAGAGGTTTCTGGGGAGAAAAGAAGTGGAGTTAGTGAGCTGAGGAAATATGACCTCCGTGTGGGGTTCACTTTGAGGTTTGTGGCCATGACTTTGAAGAGTGGACTTCAGACGTCAGTGCTTTTCCCCAGCTGTGCTTGTTTCCAGACACACCCATCTTTGCCTGGTCTCCAGTGACCAGCACCCACCACTCTTAAAATTGTTATGTTTTACTGTGTGCACATGTGTACACATATAATGCTGGGCACATGAAGAAGTCCAGACACAGCTTGCAGAAGCCGGTTCTGTTCTCTTACTGTGTGTGTCCCAGGAATGGCACTCAGGTTGCCAGGCTTGGTGCCATGCACCTTTATCCACTGAACCATCTCACCTTCTCCTGGTCATGATTTTGAGGAACTGTTCCTGGACTGTCAGAGCCTCCTTTGGCCTGAATGTTGTTGTATCCAAGATGACAGACAGTTTGCAGAGAACAACATCTGCACCATATTTGCATGACTTTCAGGTCCAACCCCCACACTGCACCCACAGATCAGGCTGAAGCTACCCACTAAATAACTTTGTCTAGCGGTGTGCCCTGGCTTGGATTCCTCCTTTTTTCAAGATCTGCCTTGCCCCTTTCTGTGTGGGGATATAATGAGAGGCACCATTAATAAGGAAGCAGGTCAGGGCTGGAGAGATGGCTCAGCAGTTAAGAGCACTGGCTGTTCTCCAGAGGACCTGAGTTCAATTCCCAGCAACCACATGGTGGCTCACAACCATCTAGAATGAGATCTGGCACCCTCTTCTGGCAGACAGATACATGCAGGCAGAACACATAACAAATAAATCTTAAAAAATAAATAAATAAGGAAACAGGTCATCACTATACACCAAGTCTGCTGGCCCCTTGATCTTGGGCCTCTCAGATTGTAGAACCATGAGAAGTGAGCGTTTGCGTCTTATAAACTACCTAATCTGTGGTGTTTTGTTTTATGTGGCAGGCTTCTCAACCAGGGTCAGACTCACACATTCACCCCATGTACATAACCTGTCACTCCAGGGATACAAGAGACATAGACAAACCCTACATTTCTGATAGGTTACTACAAAGACTCTGAAGAAATCGTATGATTCTCTCCTGCCTGTATGCTATTATCTTTATTTGCTTCAAAGAGGATAAGGATGGCATATTAGGGTCTTGTGATATTGATAGATAGCCAGGATCTTACCAAAATAACCCGTCCCAGCTGCCCACCTAAACAGAAGGAAGGGTTCAGTCTTTATCAACAGTAAGAGTACCATCTCTTCCAATAGAGTCCAGCAATTTCTTTAGTACCAGGTATCTTGTTCAGGTTCTTAGCGGGCATAACTATGAGCTCAGTGGTTTGCACGCTGAGGTCATCAGTACTGTCCCCCTGCTGAGTCCTGCTGGGTGGAGTGGGGAGCTTTAGCCAGTGCTGTGTTGAGTTGATAATGGTCTCCCAGGGCAAGGGGCTTCTGCATTTGTTTACTTCCTTTTGTCTTTGTTAGCCCTAGAGAAGGCATTTCTCCTGTTGTGTTTGTAGAGTCCTCAGCTGCCATCCGATTGATATCACTGCAGACTTGTCCTCCATGAGCCCCTGAGCCGCTGGGGGAACCTCTGCGGCCAGCTCAGCATTGAGATCCTTTATTTTTGTTTCTTGTCTCTTCTGACATTGCGGTAGGCTTTCAGGAAGAAGGAGACATGTTTATAATTGACCTTTGAAAACCCCTTTTCTCTAGATCAGGACAGTCCAACCCAACCTTTTTCCTCCAGAAAGGATCTCAAGCCTATGTTCTCAGGAAGAAACCACCGGGCTCCCTTCTTCCCAAAGCACATCAGGTACGGTACAGACATGCAAGTTCTCCCACCACAGTAGCTCCTCTAAAAACCACAAAAGCCATTCAAACTGCATCTCAAAGTCTTCTCACCATTACTAACTAGTGGAAATGCATTTCTCTTTTAATTTAATATCTGCTTCAATTGCACATCCTTTTGTTTGAAAAAGGATGAAATCTAAAATTGTATTTAAACTGTCATCCTGAACCCCACCAGATCTCCTGGTGGGCTTTATTCTTCCCTGTGGCTGTGTTCATTGCTACTCATTTCTAGATGCTCTGTTTTTCCTACACACTAAGGGTTTCTGTAGTGACAAAGTTACTTTAATGTATTTGCTTTGGACATTTATAATCATTCAGTGGTTTTTTTAAAAAAGACATGAGTAATCATTGTATAGTAGGATTTCAGTTTTAGACTCATCAGAATTATAAAAAATCTTTACTATAAAATAAGTTTTCAAGCCTAGAGAGATGGCTCAGTGGTTAAGAGCACTGGCTGCTCTTCCAGAGGACCTGAGTTCGATTCCCAGCATCCACATGGCAACTGACAACTGTCTGTAATTCTCAGATCTGATACTCTTACACAGTTATACATGCAGGCAAAACACCAATTCACATAAAATAAAAATAAATATTTTTTAAAAAATAAGTTTTCTAATTATTCTGAGTTATTCACTACCTAATATAAACATAAACCAAGTTATCATGTTATACCTTATAAATACATACAAACATCATTTATCCATCAATTTCTAAATTAAATTTACCTGTTTGCATAAACAGGGATTATCTTGGGATAGTTGAGAACAGGAAAGGACCTAGCTCCTTTCTGAAGAACATTCTAAGTACTCTGCATGTGTAGATATTACTGTAATTACGAGCTTTTGTTTGTTAGTTTATTTTTTTGTTTTTCAAGACAGAATTTGTCAGTATAGTCCTGGCTCTGTAGACCAGGATGGCCTTTAAACTCACAGAGACTTGCCTGCCTCTGTCTTCTGAGTGCTGGAGTTAAAGGCTTAAACCACTATGCCCAGCCATCCTGTGCTTTCTAGTCATTCCCTGGGGAAAGACCATTGTGGGTGGATTTAATATCATAGTAATAGAACACAGATTCTGACTTTGTTGGCTCTAATCATATTCCTGAAAACACAAAGTAACTTGGATGCTTAAAAAAAAGAGTTTGGTAATTTTGTTAGTGTCAGCCTGGCATGACTGAAGGGAAAATCCACGCCTGCTTAGAAATGCATACCTCTGGAGCAGCCTTCTTGGAATCTCTTCTTGGCTATGTTCCCCCAGAACACATCATGCTTTCAGCCTCGGTACAGCTCCGCGGATGTAGACCACCTTGTCTAACTTCCTCAGCTTTCCCCATGTCTGTCTGTGTTTTAAAAGGCAATGCTCCTGCTTTGCTGTCCAGGTGGTAATTCCCTGACCCTCTGTCCCTGACTCCTTACCCACCCCTTTTCCTGCACCAGGGCAGTTACACACATCTCTATCAATAGCTGTTGGCAGTAGTGGCCGTTCTAACCTTGGGTTTAGTTACTCTCCTGCTCCATGGCTGCATTACTTCTTGGTGTCAGGGTGAACTGCATGTTTTTCCCTCCTGAGAACTGGTCAGTCACCCTTGTGCATGCATGGCTCATCCTTGCTCTCCTGTGTCACAGCTCTGCTACAAGTCACAGCCTTGGGTCCTTTCTCAGTCTGCATGTCATTTTTCCTCTTGTATTGCATGGGCTCCAGCTTTAATACCAATTTGCTCTGGTTGCCTGCCCCCCCACCTCATAGTTATCTGGATCCCCACAACAGACCATGTACCTGTAAGGACCTTCATTGCCCGCTTCTTAGAAACATGCCTCTCCCTTGATGTCCGACAGGAATGGGTGGATTTTCCTTCCCACAACCACCACCCACCTCTCCCAGATCCTGTGTCTGACTACAGGAAATTCCTCCTGAGCCTCTTGAGAAGTGGGGAGAGAGAGAGAGAGAGAGAGAGAGAGAGAGAGAGAGAGAGAGAGAGAGAGAGAGAGAGAGAACGCAGCAAACAGGGAACTGCTGAGGACAGAGGATGCTCTTTAACGAAATCTGTGGAATATGGCCAGACTGGTGTCCTCAATGCTACAAGAGCCAGTAGTAAGCCCCATGCAAATGTCTATTCTTTCACCCCAGTTAACTTACCATGCTTCAGAGCTGCTCTACTTTGTAACTGTAATGATTGAACAAGTCTCCTATGAAGGGAATTGTTACTGTCAGCTCTGGGTTGTTTATTGACACAGTTTTGTAACCAATAGCTTTAGTTAAGATTAGCTTACACGCAGTTATTAAATTTCTATGTTTCTGGTTTTTAATAATTCTACTTAGATTGATAGAGAATTCAGAGTCCAGAAAGCCTTGTTTTCCATTGGCTTCCCTGTTCCCAAGCCTCTGCTGTACTGCAGTGATGCTTCCATCATTGGGACAGAATTTTACATGATGGAGCATGTGCAGGTAAGTTAATAGCCTTACTGTGGTTGTTTTTAATTGTGGAGTTCGTTGTGGCATTATAGTAGTTGACTGTTATTATAGTAATAGATAATGTTGTTTATTCAACATTTTACTATAGTTCTTTTTCCAAGGACGTACAGTTTTGTTTCTAGTACAAACCAGAGGACTAGGGAGAACGAATTGGATTAGGAGCACATTTAGTTAGTAGGTCTCAATAACTTATTCTTAAACACTCCTCTAGGTGTCAGTAAAGAGTACTCACAATGGCTCCCAACCAGGAAGGTGGGGTTGTGTATGTCTGGGGGAGGAGGGGAGCAGAGGGAGGCTCTCCCACACAGAAAGAACAAACCATTGAGAGCAAATTCAACTTTTTTTTTTTAATTTAGAGATGTGGGATATAAGCAGTTTAAAGCCTTCAAGTTCATGCTGGCATGTCATTGTATTTTGCCTTTGACATGTAGCCTCTTACACGTTTCACAAATAAAACTATGCCTAGCATACTCTATTAGGTGTGTGTGTTGTTTGTCAGCTATTTAAACTGGTCATTGTGATCACTTTGATAGGGTCGCATCTTTCGTGATTTTTCACTTCCTGGACTTAGCCCAGCAGAACGTGCAGCTATATATGTGTCTGCAGTCGAAACCTTGGCGTGGCTCCATTCTCTGGACGTAAAGTCACTGCAGCTAGACGGATTCGGTACTGGAGTTGGGTACAACAAAAGACAGGTGAGCTGTCTACATTAAAACCCACATCAAGTTCCCAGAAATAATGCACTAGAGGAGGCTAGTCAGAACACATCCTGTTAGTGTGTGGCTCTCTGAAATCTTGCTGTTTTAACATCATCCTTGATAATCTATCCAAATATATTTTTAGCGTGAAATAATGTTGTTTTTGTGTGTACTTTAAGTGGGCGCACATGTGTGTGCAGATATACATGTAAGTATGTGGACATAAATGTGGAGTGGAGACCAGAGATCAACCTCAGGTGTCACACTCGGGAGCCACCGACCTTATGTTTTGAGACAAAGCATCTCGTTGGTTGACTTGGAGCTTTCTGGTTAGTCTTGGCTGGCCAGTGAGCTTCTGGGATCCTCCTGTTTGTACTCCTCAGGGCTAGGGTTAAAGCACATGCCGCCATACCTGCCTCTCTGCCCCCTCCCCCCTCTCCCTTCCTTTATTTTCCCTTTGTGTAGAGTCTGGGGTCGTACTTAGGTCCTCACACTTGCCCAGCAAAGCCCTTTATTGACCGAGCCATCTTCCCAGCCCTTGAGTTTATGTTTTTTTTTTTTTTTTTTTTTTTTTTAAAAAAAAACTTTTATTTATTTATTTATTTATTTTGCCTTGGTGTTTGCCTGGAACTGGAACTACAGACAGTTGTTAGCTGCCATGTGGGTGCTGGGAATCGAACTCGGGTCCTCTGGAAGAGCAGACGGCGCTCCCAACCACTGAGCTATCTCTCCAGCCCCTTGTTTTGTTTTTTAAAGATTTTATTTATTATGTATACAACGTTCTGCCTCCACTATGCCTGTGTGCCAGAAGAGGGCACCAGATCCCAAGATAGATGGTTGTGAGCCTCCATGTTGAACTCAGGACCTCTGGAAGAACAGTCAGTGCTCTTAACCACTGAGCCATCACTCCAGCCCCCTTGAGTTTATGTTTAGGTAACTTTTGTTCAGTAGAAGCTTCTGTTTCAGCTCTTCTTTTGGTTTGCCAATAGATTTTTCTACTTGGCTTTGCCTCTCTGAGTTGTGCAAAGCAAATATCTATTGGGCTTTCATAGGTTTAATACCTGTGGAATACTTTTTTGAATATCACAAAAGCAGAAATACATTCTTGCCATAAAGCAACTTGTGGTCATTTTTGAGAGACCTATTTATGAGACTCACAAAGCTGAGAAATGGTCTGTTTCCCTGAGTTCATTGCATAGTAGTAAATTGTTTGTTGTTCATCCTGAGAATGGTATGTCCAAGACATGAGGATTGATAAGCCTTTGTTGTAATAGGGAAAACTTATTGGGAAAGAAATAATTAGAATGTTAAAAAGATGGTAACTGTTGCAGTCAAATACAAGAGAGAGCAGACATGTACAGGCTGCGTTCCCATGTGTGTCTCCTTTGAGGGTAGAGTGGGAAAGTCAGAGAGAATGTCCACTGCATGCCACGCTGGGTGCTAAATGAGCCGTGGGCATTCTCTCTTTTGTAAATTTCTGCTAAGCCCACAAGACATACATCTTATCCCCATTTTGTAGATGAGGACTCTGAGGTTTGTACTGACCCAGCAATACACAGAAACTTAGACATAATGTAAACCTCAGTTGGTGAGACCCCAGAGTGCTTGCTGTGTTACTGTGCCAAGCTGAGCAGACATACATTGAGCAGTGGAGAGATGTATGACTGAGGAATGTCATCTCCTTTGCTAGAAGACTCTGAGAGTACATGGAGTTTGTTTGCTTTGAATTCTCTATGCAAAGCAAAGTCTGGTCCACTGTCCTGGTACATTTAAAGTGCTCTATGGGTGCAGGAAAGGATTTTAAATAGAAAGATCTGTCTAGCCTTCATTTTCCACTTCTCAGGGAGAGATTGTATCTTTGTGTCTCTGTGTGTTGTTTGTATGCATTTCTTTCTTCCATGAAGTAGTTACCATGTGAAGACCATTCTTGACACCTATTCCAGTTTTTATATTTCTCGTCTGATAGAAGCCTAGGTAGGTAAAATGGAGCTATTGGGAAAGAAACTTAAACATTTGGGGTTGTAGGCTAATTAGAGTGTTTCAGGCTTCCAGGAGTTCCACTTGGAGCATATTTTGTTAGGCGTTTAGGAGTAAAATGGACTTTGGTACAGATGAACTTGTTTTAGGACTTCGGACTCCCACATTCTATCTTTACTTCTATTGATTTCTCATTTATATGGTCAGGTATTCACCTGGACAAAGCAGTACCAGGCTTCAGCCCATCAGGACATCCCTGCCATGGACCAGCTCTCCAAATGGCTAATGAAGAACTTGCCAGATAATGACAATGAAGAGAGCCTGACTCACGGGGACTTCAAGCTGGATAACATAGTTTTCCACCCCAAAGAGGTACTGTGAGCCGTCTTTATGGGTGTTATATAGATCTGACCTGAGTCTCCGGAAGGAAACAGATCCCCCGCCCACCTCAGAGTGCTCGAGGAGCCCAGATCAGTCTGTTGCTCCCCACAGCTCGGACTGTCTCCAGCTCAAAGCCTCTGGAGATGAGTCCTACAGATTTTATAGCATAGGTCCCTGTCTATCTTTAGGGCTGGTCCTAATCTTTAACAGTATCACAGTCATCACTTAAACAGACTTGAAAGTGACCTGTGTCACTCTTGTGTGAGATTGCAGTCTCCTTCCTAAAATTAGCTTGTCCACATTCTAACTCACTCCTCTACTTCCTTTACATTCCTTTGAGGTTTTCTGTCCTGAGTCATGAGAATACTTGTTTAGTATAAGCTCACAGACAGGGATTCTAGCAGCCCCCTGAGGCTTCCACCAAGGAGTTCCATGAGATGAACCTAACCTTTCTCTGTGCAAATACACACGGTGCTTCTTTGGAAAGAACCCAAACAAATGAAGATTTTGGGTGCCCTGAGTCTTTCTCCTTAGAGAAGGATTTCCTAAGCTGATCATTTTTCTCAGTGTTAAGTATTTGTAGGACTTGCATTGCTCATGTGCTGGGCTTCTTACTTCCTGTCTCTTCCCTGTGGGAAGAGCGAAAGGAGAAAATAATATGTAAATTGCACGATAGGCTCAATTAAAAACAGAACTACATTAACTGAATTTGATAAACACACGCAAGCACATTTACAGGCAGGACAGTGAATTTCTCCTAGAAAAGCCAGTTTGGATGTGGTTGTGTAGCCTCATCTTTCAGTAGGGTTATAGCCTACTGGCTAGTATAGGCTGAGGTAGCCTGATTTGAAAATCCATTTAGGACACCTAGTGTACTGAGCATCAAGTTCAGCAGCACAGTTACTCAGAGTGTCAGCTGCTTAGCTGGGTGATGGTGTGTCTGCCTCTGACTGCCCAGCATGATGAGAGAGTGCAATGCTTCAGATTACCAGCAGGAAAGATAAAAATTCTCAGTGTGCTGTACACTGAGTATAAATGGTCTCTGTGCCACTTTAAAGTCAGAAAACCAGAGATAGTTCAGCGGTTGAGAGCACTGGCTGTTCTTCTGGAGGACCTCAGTTCCATTCCCAGCATCCACATGGCAGCTAATAACTGTCTGTAATTCCAAGATCTGACACTGTTACACAGCTATACATGCAAGCAAAACATCAATTCACATAAAATAAAAAAATAAATTTTTTTTTTAAAGTCAAAAAACCATTGTCTGACCATCAGAAATGCAGTGTGTGTTTAACTTTTTGCCAATGACACTAATCTCTGAATTTTACTTCACCAGTCTCCTGCTTTAAGCTTAGGAAATATATATTATTTGGTTTATTGATGTTTTAGAGCCTGTCTTCCGATACGCCAAAGTCCTCTGTGTTCTCTAACTCTGGGTACTCTTAGTCCTCATTTAAGGCAAGAAAGGAAAAGGAAAAGGTCTAAACCTTGATCCTTCTAATGGGTTAGATGTTGTTGGCTGAGATACTTAAATTTTAGAGTTAGTTCTAGCATACTGAGTCTGATAGTAAACTATAGGAAATGCTAGATTGTTTTCTACTTGTGTAGTTAATCTTTGATTATAAACCCATTTATTAAAGAATCAAATCGCCAAAACAGGCATTGTCTCTCTTCACACAGTGTATCAAAGTGTCTGGGAAAGATCTGGTTTTAAAGAGAAATCAACAGGAGTGATTCCTGCGCTCACTGCTCTCCCAGAAGATCTGAGTTCAGTTCCCAACACCCACCAGGGAAGCCACCAACCATCTATAATTCCAGTTCCAAGGGAGCCAACACCATCCTCTGGCACCTGTGGGCCCCACACACAGGGCACCTCTTTCTCTCTCTCCTTCTCTCTCTCCCTCTCCCTCTCTCTCTCTCTCTCTCTCTCTCTCTCTCTCTCTCACACACACACACACACACACACTCTTAAATAAATAAATCAATATAAAAATAAATTTTGTTTTTTTAAAACAAAAACAGTAGATACAGATTTTTCTTAATTTAGCAATTCGAAATGGATAACATGTATCATTATCTTTGAATGTTTATAGGAGTTAGTATAAAAATGTTTTCTGTCTAACAATTAATAGTTAAATTTAATCAACTTCTGCCAGTAGTAAATATTGTTACTAATGTAGCAACAGAATGCACGTCAACAGCATTCGTTGGTTAGCAATTCTGTGCTCATTAGGAAGAAAATACTTCTCCTAGTGAGCATAAAACACAAATGGAGAGAGAAATAACAGAGAAAGAGCAAAAGAGCAATCTAGACCCACATGCCATATATCATCCAAGTGAACTATATAACTAGGTTATATAGAAGGAATGAAGTTAAAAATCAAAACCTGGGGGTTGGAGAGCTACTTCATTAACTTCACTGGCTGCTCTCCCACGCCCCCTTCTGGCTTCTTCAGGTCCTTCATAGGTGTGATGAATTTAAATGCAAGCAACAGACACACACACACACACACACACACACACACACACACACACACACACGCAAAATAATGTTTTAAAATAGTTTTTAAAAGAGTTTTAAAGCCAGGTGCAATCCCAGCACTCAAGAGGCAGAGGCAGGCAGATGTCTGGGAGTTCAAGGCAAGCATGGTCTACAAAGTACAAAGCAAGTTCCAGGACCGCCAGTCCTGGACAAAGAAACCCTGTCTTGGAAAACAAACAAACAAAACAAGAATTTTAAAACAGAAAGAAACAGAAGGGTTATAGGGAGAGGTCCCAAGCGCCTGTCCTCCACATTCACCAGAATGACACAAGGCTGGTGTTCTGCTTCCCTCTGTCCCCAACCCTTCCTTTTCCTCTTCTCTGCTCCTACCTTACTTTCCTGTGGGTACCTGCTAAGGCCTATTCTCTATCAGAGCTCAGGGAACGTTTACATCCTATAATATGCATGCCCTAGCTTGTTTTGTAGTGTGACGATAAACACTGTGGGGAGGAAAGGGTTATCTGGCTCACACATTCTGATCACCGGAGATCACCATCACCTAGAAAGTCAGGGCTGGAACTGAAGCTGCCCACTGACTCACAGCCTGCTTTCATATGCAGCCCAGGACCACCTGCCCAGGGGGTGCTGCTCACAGTGGGCCTGTCCCCTGCCAAACATTAATCAAGAAAAGGCCCCACAGACTTGCTACAGGCCCATCTGAGGGAGACATTTTCTCAGTTGAGGTTCTGTCTTACAGACGACCCCAGCCTGTGTCAGGTTGGCACAAGTTACCCAGCACATGCACTAAAAATTTTGGAATTGGGGAGGGAATTATAAGAGACCCTAACTGCACTGTAATGGTTCTGTAAGGCTTATAGATTTGTTTAAAAAAATAGTAATGTTTTGTTTTTGTCTTCAAAAAACAGTTTTGGTGACTGACAAACCTTCCAGGAATGTGTGGGGTGGGTCAGAAAACGGTCATTACTCAGCTATGCACTCTGGTGACTTTGTGCACGGAGGCACAGTAAAGAAGCTGCCAGCATGAATTCTCCATCACTAGAGGAAGGTTTCCACTGTGAATAAGAGAGAAAATATCCAGAGGCTATTCAGGAAATCCAGAGCAGAGAGAAAGAGAAACAGTTTGGGCCATTCTATCCCAGCATTATAGATTTAGAGGCCTGGACAGCAAACAAACATTTCTCACAGTTCTGGGCTGAGGAGCCCAAGATTAAGGTGGGTGCAACATCCCCTGGGTTTTCTCTTGGCCTTCTTCCCAAGTCCTCACATTGCCCAGGGGTGGGTGTGGAGGACTGGTCCAGCTAGGAAGGCCTGTGACCCTACCTAACAATGCCATCGCTGGGGTAGACTTTAAACCTGGGACTCTGAGAGCTCAGACAGTGACAGTTCCTGACAGTGTGTCATCTGGTTTCCTCCTTAGACCTCCAGCCTTTCAATGCTGCATGAACTCCTGCCCCCTGCAGCGTCTCATGGAACTGATCAGTTCCTGTGATCTGAAACCGAAACACCCCATCTGTTAGCATGCATTCCTTACTCTCTCTTTTTTATATCATGTTTTTTAGAGACAGGGCATTGAAATGTAACCCAGACTAGCCTTGAACTCTGTGATCAGACTTTTGGGGGGCTGGCAGCTCCCAAATAGTGACACAGAGACTTTTTATTAATTATGAAAGTTTGGTCTTATCTTAGGCTTTTTCCCAACTAGCCCTTAAATTAACCCGTTTATAGTAATAAACATTCTGTCACATGGCTCATTACCTCCCCCCAGTATTGTACATCTGACTTCCTCTGTGTCTCACAGGCAAATTCTCTGCCTCTCACATTCTTCCCCCAAGTTCTCCTCTCTCCCTGGAAGTCCCGCCTATCCTCTCCTGCCTAGCTATTGGCCATTCAACCCTTTATCTTACCAATCAGAACGAGCCTTGGCAGAGACACTTCTTCACAGTGTACAAAAAGATCGTCCCACAAAAAAAAAAAACAAAAAAACAAAAAAACACCTCACCATCTTCCTGCCTTAGCCTCCAGACAGCTGTTATTTCTTTCAGTTCTTCTTAGGGTTTTCATTGCTGTGAGGAGACACCATGATCATGGCAACCCTTATCAGGAAACTTTTTGTTTGTTTGTTTGAGACAGGGTTTCTCTGAGTAGTCCTGGCTGTCTGGCTGTCCTGGAACTCACTCTGTAGACCAGGCTGGCCTCAGATTCACAGAGATCCACCTGCCTCTGCCTCCTGAGTGCTAGGTTTAAAGGGTGTGCCGCCACCACCCAGCCCTCTCCTTTAAAAAAATAAAAATAAAGAAAGGTATCTGAGTGTTTTGCCCACATGTATGTCTGTATACTACATCTGTGCCTGGTACCCACAGACACACACACACAACAACAACAAAAAAAAAGTTGTGGGATCCCCTGGGACTAGAGTTTCAATGATTGTGACCTGCCAGGTGGGTGCTGGGAACCAAACCTGGGTCTTCTGGAAGGGCTGCTGGTGCTCTTACCTGCTGAGCCATCACTTCAGCCCCTTCCTGTGGTTCTTTCTACCTCCTTTGAGATGCTACAGAATTGATTACCCCCTCTTTAGGCTCCACGATTCCTGAATGACTTCATTTGACCTTTTACCCTGCAGGGTCAATGGCCACAATCATTTCAAAAACTGTCACCTTTAGTATTTACTTAACTCAAATATTTAGACTGGAGGTCTATGAGAGAATTATATAGAATACTTAGTATTTAACCTTTATTTTTGCTGCATAATATCACTTGGACTATAGCTTTATATCTTAATCAAGCAAGACTTTTTTTTTTTTCCCGGTACTTGTAGATTGACTAAAGTGGTAATAAAGAGGAGTTTCTATGAAAGGCAGTCAGGAAGCTGCTCCTCTGTACCTGTGTGCTCTTGAAGGTGAGAGTCTTGGTTCATCATGCTTAGGCAAGCAGGACAAGCACATTACCAATACCCTATGTTTTTTATTCCTTTCTTTGTTTTTTTTTTTTTTATTTTTCGAAACAGTATCATTTTCTCTGTAACCTAGGCTCTGATTTGAATATAGATCTGTGTGATTTAGAGCCAACAATAGTCCACAACTCTACAATGAATGATATGTCTTTAAATTTTTCTAAAGAATCAGGGAGTAAAGCCACACACAAAGATTCTTGGAGACTGGGAACATCCCGACTCCCATTGCTGTTTCATCTGGCAAGGGATCATTCACCTAAGTCGTTATCACCATCCCCTCACTATAGCATTCTCTAACAGAGGTGTCACTCTCTGCCTTCCATCCCACCCTCAGACCCTTTGTTGTTGTTTGTTTGTTTTTCTTTTTTTTAATATTTTTTTAACTTTATTTATTTACTTATTTATTTGCTTTGGTGTTTGCCTGGAACTGGAACTACAGACAGTTGTTAGCAGCCATGTGGGTGCTGGGAATCGAACCCGGGTCCTCTGGAAGAGCAGACAGTGCTCTTAACCGCTGAGCCATCTCTCCAGCCCTTGTTTGTTTGTTTTTCAAGACATAGTTTCTGTGTTTAACAGCTTTGGTTATCCTGCAACTCACTCTGCAGACCAAGTTGGTCTTGAACTCACAAAGGTTTACCTGCCTCTGCCAACCAAGTGCTTGTTACCACCTGGTCAACCTCAATTTCTTCAAGTAAGCCATTGCTGTTAGCTTGGTACATATCATTTCAACTCTGAAGATTCTTTGGCAATCTTTAAAATTTGTTTTAACTATATTTACTTACCTTTGTGTGGTAAGCTCAGGGCACAACTTGATAGGGTCAGCTCTCTCCAATCAGTTTATATAGCTTACTTTAAAATATTTTTGCTGTAATGGTATAGTTTTTTATATCGTTAGATTTATTACCAGAGAAAATGCTTGCTTATACATTAATTCTTAAAATATAATTAATATCTTCTTTACCACAGTTTCTCTGACTGAGAAGTCTGAGCTGTGTTTGCATCTGTCTGTTAGCAGAGATGTCAGGGCCAAGTACAGAAGGATTGGCTTCAGACAGTTGAGGCTGGTTGGTTTCCATGAGATGTGCCACTGTGGGGAAGGACTATAAACTATGACCTCATGTTGAATTTTGATGGAAATATGATTCTTTAATGTACTGTGTTCTCTGCTTCCTTATTCTATTTGTTTTCATTCCAATGTGTACATCTCGTTGCAGAGTCGGGTTATAGCGGTATTGGACTGGGAGCTTTCGACCTTCGGCCACCCTTTGTTGGACTTGGCCCATCTGTCCTTGTTTCACTTTTGGCCCAGGACACAGTCCATGCTAAACAGAGGCTCTCACATTCAAGAGAACACAGGTACAGAGGAGCAGCTTCCTAAACTGCCTTCCCCAGAATCTCTTCTTTATAACTGTCAGAGCTGAGGGACACACGTTTCTCACAGTTTTAATGAGGATTCTGTTCCTTAAAAATGTTTTCAATTCATCTTAGGATTTTCTGAACTTAGCATTTCACTTTTTATAATCTATGGCAATACGCAATTTTTTGCATGTATTCTTTAGGGAATCAATATTTAGAACAGGCTTAATGGTGACTGTGCTTGCATTGCATGCCATAGTGGATCTTCTGTGCCATATTACGTCATTTGGGGATGTTCACTGTGGCATTTTTATTAAAGTTTATGCTGTATGCTTTTTTAAAAAATAGGAATACCGTTGATGGAAGAACTGGTTTCAATATACTGCCATCGAAGGGGAATTGATCCTAACCTTCCTAACTGGAATTTCTTTATGGCCCTTTCTTTTTTTAAATTGGCTGCAATAGCACAGGTAACTATTTTAGGCAAATGTTTCATCATTTCTTGCTGATACACTGTGAACAATGTTTTCTGGCCCAAGCCTTTGTGGTTCTTAGGCCACTGTGCTCTTCCAAAAGACAAGAGTCATATATGAGTAACACAAATTTAGAATTTACAAAAAAGACTTCAATGGGAAGAAAATTGGTGGATCACATGTGTTATGATGCTTTTGTATAACAAACAAAAAGTCAGTGAGAGATGATGTGATGACAGAGTAGGGAGAATCCTGTGGGGATAGGACCACTGTGAAGGCCTGGGTAAGAGCAAGCTAAAATCCTGTACTGAAGTCTGAAAAGTCTTCTCCCCTTGTTTAGTCTGGAGACCACCGGTGGCATGGTGCTACTCACTTCTCCTAGAGATGTACTCACAAACACACCCAGAAGTGTGTTCCCATGGTGATTCTAAACCCAGTCAAACTGACAATGAAGATGAGCCATTGCATGGGAGAACACGGTGTATTATGTCAGAAGTAAAGAGATGGAAAATTGTGAGAAGACTGATTGACGTTCATCTAACATTGCTACAGGAGACAGTTTTCCCCAAATGGGGATCAATATTAACCATCTCATTGCCTTCTCCTTGGTCTTAGTATTTGATTATAGCTCCGGAGGGAAAGCAGTGGTCATTAGGGATAATGCAGCTTACAAGTTGGCTGTTTTGGAAGTGGCTGGGGTCATTTTCAAGTTTGGATTGGGTTATCAATTACACCTCTGACTAGATGATAGTGTCTCAACTACACGATATAAGTATGACTCTAACTCAGAGGCTCTAACTCAGAGGCATATAAGTTTACAGTCTTGATGGTCTAATGGACATCTTTGGCCTCGAAATTAGTTCCTGATATGGATGATAAACTGGAAAGACTAATTGGATAGTTAAGGGACCATTTTCAATAGATATTAATTTCCCTGTGTTAATTTACTTGTAGGGGGTCTATAGTAGATATCTCTTGGGAAATAATGCATCTGAGGATAGTGTTCTGACTGCTGATATTGTGAAGCCCCTGGCAGAAACTGGATTACAACTCTCAAAACGGTAAGGAAAACAGAGTCCTTGGATAACTCAGTTTACATCCTCTATTAGCTAGACCTTGTAAATTCCCAGGAAACCAGAAGACAGTCCAGGCTCTTTACTCTTCAGTCAGATAGTTATTCGGTGTGGGAAGGTTGAAACTTTAAAAAAATGGAAAATTATATCACTGTCCAGGCTAGAGCTGCTATTGCCAATCAGAATAGTTTTCTTTTTTTTTAAATTTATTTATTATGTATACAGAAGAAGTTACCAGATGTTATCATAGATGGTTGTGGGCTACCATGTGGTTGCTGGGAATTGAACTCAGGTCCTCTGGAAGAACAGTCAGTGCTCTCAACTGCTGAGCCATCTCTCCAGCCCCAGAATAGTTTTCTAAACATCATTGTTAGCTGCCATGTCGATTCTGGGAATCCAGCTCAGGTCCACCAGAAGAACAGTCAGTGCTCTTAACCTCTGAGCCATCTCTCCAGCCCTCTAAAAACCATTGTATACATAAAAATAAATTGACTTAAAAATGTAAAGGAAATTTCCATATTTATAATTAAACGTATTCTTTGCCAACTTGAATTATAACTTTTTAAGTATATAGAAGAGCATGTTTTCTTATAATACTTGTTACTTACATACACCTATTTAAATAATATTATTAGATTATTGTTGTATGGAATTTTTAGCCTGTCCTAGGCCAGTAGTCTAAATGAATCTCTCCTGCCTGATGCCTGATCTAGCCCTAGGTTCAGATCCATCCACAGCCCCGCCGCCACTTAGCCCCAAATAATGACTCAGCCACTTATATTAATTATATGCTGTTTGGCCTATGGTTCAGACTTATTGCTAGCTAGCTCTCACATGTTAACCCATTTTTATTAATGTCTTGCCATGTAGCTCATGACTTAGCAGTAATCCATCACATAATGTTTCTTGGGCTGCTGGATTCCATCTCTTCATGACTCTGCCCTTCTCCCATATCTATGCTTGGATTTCCTGCCTGCTTCTAGGCTTCTCTGCCTTAGGCCAAAACAATTTTTTTAATTATCTAATAGCATTCATAGCATACACAAAGGCATCTCACATCAAATTATTTATTAACTTACCAATACTACTTTTTCTTTAACATTTTGCAAGTGTGTTTGAAACTATGTTTCTGTCATAGCAGTGTTTCTGAGGAGACTGGCACACTTTTCAGTCACTCTCCTATCTCCTATAATGTGTGTTTAATGCTGTCCCCAGGAACATTTCCTAAGCCCCACTTACCCCTGACACAACACTGGGGCAGTTGTTTTTCACAACTCATTTTAGAGCATACTATGGTAGAATGTTTTTGTATGATGTAAATAAAGAACTGTTTGGCCCATGCACGGCACCGTAGGAGTGGAGAATCAGAGGCAGCCAGGTAGGAGAAGGAGGGTGGAGTTAAGGCAGTAGCTATCTGGCCCCCCAAAAAGCAGCATGTAAGAGAAACAGGTGAGCCACGGGATGTGGCCACATGGTAGGAAGATTAATGTAAATGAGTAGAATTAAGATAAAAGAGCTAGTTAATAATGTGTTTAAGACATGGGCCAACAGTATGAAGTAATATAAGCGTCTAATTTATTTTTTTGAGAGACAAAAGCCACGGTGCGCAAACTAAGTTTTAACTGTCGCCGCGGGCCGTGCCAGATACAAACCTCCAAACCAAAACAGGTGCCCAAAAAAAAAAAACTTATTACAACAGATGGCGCTGCATGTTGGGCGCCAATTATCACAGTAATGACCCGCCGTGAGATATGTTTTAAATGATGTTTATTTTGTGAGAATTACTTATAGAACAGGGGAGGTTTTAAGAAGAGGTGAAAGGGTCAGGTTGCAGTGCGCAGGAGCGTTTCTAACTGAAAGCCCCTGCCCACCACGCCACACATCCGGAACCTGCGCCACCGGTCCGGAAACCGCGCAAGAGGTCCCGGCACCACGCACGAGCCCGTCCGCCGGCTTTCTGTCTCCCGTCCTCTCTCTGGACGCTCTACTTTGACACTCTTTCCCATTGACCACGCCCCTCTCTGTTCCAGCACTCCAATGCAATCAATTCACCTGAGTAGATTCTGATTTTCCACTACATCACACCATACTGTGTAATTTTTTCCAACAGAGTAAGGGCATGTTGTGTTTCTTTTCTTTTCTTTCTTTCTTCCTTTCTTTCTTTCTTTCTTTTTTTTTTTTTTTTGGCTTTTATGGTCATATTTTAAATGCTCTGCAGTGGTATCTCTGAAACAAGTGTGAAGAAAATTATCAGATTTGGGCACACCCTGTTCCTTTGCAGTTGTGACAGCTGATGTCACTAAGCTAGCCCTGACTGAGGCCAAGTGAAACTTGTATTTCTCCAAATAGCTCTTTAAGCATTCAGGCTTATGTTCAGAATAAAGCAATTCTACATTTACTCCATATTAAAAAAAAAAAAGTCTATGACGCTAAGACTGTAGCTCAGTGGTAGAGAAATTGCCTGACATTTGCAAGGCTCTGGGTTTACCCCCTTGAGGTGCAGAGAGCTAACAAAGGTAGAATTCAACAATAAACCCCAACCTACCAGATATGGCTCCTCCTCCTAAGGATATTTCTGGTTAGCTGGAGAGACTTTGCCATGTTTTAAGAAATGTATAATAACGATGCTGGACATCTTTTTAACCTTCTTTGTTTTTCTTTTGACAAGAACTTTCAATACTGCACTGCCGCAGGCTGACCCTAAAAAGCAGTTGTTTACACAGAGCAGGAGAGGCCAGGAAGTTCTTACCAAGGTGAAGTGGTTCATGGAGCAGCACATCTTTCCTGCTGAAAAGGTAGGGTATGAAAGGACATCAGCAAGTCCCATCTCCTGATGCTCAGACTTTCCTCCATTCTCCTACTTCCCTTAGATCTCAGTCTCACAGACGGTTAGAGCTAAAATATGCCCAGGGCTATGCACATACATCTGTGGGAGGAAAATGAAGCCAGAGGGAACAGGTAGTGAGGGTCTGAAGAATATGGAGAAGATTACATCTGGGTGCCTTTTGTTTTTGTTATTTTCAATGTGGATGCTTTGAGAATTTGAGAACTGCTGTCTCCACAAATAGTTGTGGTTATGATCTTTGGCCTGTCATTTCAAGCCACATAAATACATCCTAAGTTATTGCTATAAGGGGTTACACTGAAGAAGTTTGTGGGTTGTGGTGAGGCAGTGTCCATTGAGTAAAATGTGTACTGGGTACCACGTGACGGACTAGACACCTGGGGAGCAGCTGAAAATAAGAAGACAGACAGACAGGGTCAATGTCCATAGAGATAGGTGACAAAGAGGACAAGAGTGTGTGTGTGTGAGTGTGTGTAAGTGTGTGTGAGTGTGTGTGTGAGTTTGTGTGAGTGTGTGTCTAAGAGTGAGTGTGTATATGAGTGAGTGTGTGTGAGTGTGTGTG
>PVIH01001888.1:159212-212576 GCA_004025045.1 Sigmodon hispidus
GTGTGTGTGTGTGTGTGTGTGTGTGTGTGTGTGTGTGTGTTTGTGTGTAGAGACTAAGGGCTTGGTTCCAGTTCATGCCTGGAGTGGGTTTGTGGGCTTGTGCTGGTTAGTTTGTGAGCCCGCAGCCTTTTCTTTTCACCGTGAGTTGGTCTGCCTAGAAGTAGAGCAAGTCTCATTCTAACTACCTGTGATTGTGAGGGTCTGGAGCTGGACTAGCAGAGTCAAGGGGAAACTCCACAGGGCAAGGTTTTCTCAACAATGTTCAGAAGTAAGATGTGTTTGTACAGGCGTTAGTGTTATGAATTATATGAGTAGTTGTATTGGTAAATATCTAAAGATGATCTTGTAGCATAGAGTGGGATATAATTTCTTCAAAAATACTGAAGTATTATTAATTCTAGAATTGTCACCTCTCACATCTGGCGACATTGAATAGTTTGTGTTGTAGCTAATGTTTGTCCAATTTTGAGTTTTATTTATTTATTTTTCAAGTATTTATTTTTATTTTATGTGAATTGGTGTTTTGCCTGCATGTATAACTGTGTAAGGGTGTCAGATCTTGAAATTACAGACAATTGTCAGCTGCCATGTGGATGCTAGAAATCGAACTCAGGTCCTCCGGAAGAACAGTCAGTGCTCTTAACTGCTGAGCCAGCTCTCTAGCCCCCAATTTTGATTTTTAAAATTAAACTTTTGTGTATCAAAAGGAGAAAATAAACCTTTAATTCAAGATGGTAGACTGAATTCACCATTCTCCTTCCTCAAATAAAGTTCAATTAAACTTTTAGGGCAATTAAATGTTAGGACAATGGACTAAATCAGTGAGAGCAGAAAAGGTTCACACCAGAAAAGTGAATGCACATTAGATTCGATAGCCAGTGGATCGTACCAAAGAGTAGGTCATCTTAGAGGAAGATGCATCTTGAAAGAACTTCGAAATGAAAGTGGGCCTTTTCCATAATGGTGAAAGGTGATTGGCTGCTGAGGAGAGAGAGAGGAAGAGAGAAATGAAGGTGCTTGGCGATGTAACTGGTTTCTAGGACCCATCGCCTCCAGCACACACAGCAAGGAAATGTGTCCCACAGAAGGCTAGAGCACTGCTTTGAAAACAATAAAAAAATACTTTGTGTTTCAAAGAAGCCAAGGCTCCAACAAGAAGGAGAATGGGTAGAGCAGCGCCCTCTGTTTTCCGGCTTGTTGTCTGTTTTGTGAGAGATCCCCAGCTCCTCACCTATCAGTTTATCTAATCCTATGTGCTCACATTTAAAAAAAAAAAAAAAAAAAAAAAAACAGCCTTCCTGCCACATGCTCGTGCCTACAACCAGCCCACGATCCTAAGGACAGGCCAAGGTGGGCAGAGGGAAGCAAAGGGATTCTCTCTTTCACCATAAATGTGAACAGGTGTCCCAGGGACACTGTGGCAGGGAAGGGAGGGGTCAGGTAAGGTCATATTACCTCTAAATGCAGTGCCATTCAGCTGCTAGAATATTTGTAAAGACTCACAGTAAAGTAAAAACAAACTCAGACAGACTATAAAAAGAGGTTGCCCAGACTTGTATAGTAAGGAAAGCCACTTTATGTTGGCAGAGCCTTCAAATCTGTTTCCACATCTGATAACGTGCACTATTTCTTCATTCAAACACTTGTACCAACATGTGTATGCTTTATCCTGTAGGGTAAACTGAACAGTGCTACACACTGTTCTGTTGTGGGAAATGCCCATCTGGAATGATTTGTAGGAAAGTAAATAGCTTTTCTCGAAATAAAAGAGAGAAAACATTAAATTCTATTCAATATTATTACAACTGAGTTGCCAAACCAAAATAGTCATGCTGAGAAAATAAGATTGTGTCATAAACCACAACAGCATTTTACTATCATGTATCTTAAGCTACTAAAATTCTTGATGACTTTTTCTTTATATCTTTATGTCTTTTCCAAAATGAGGAAAAAATAAAGTTGGCAGGACTCTTTCTGTGACCTTTGGAAATTCCTTGGATAGCATAAGATAAATACGTAGCCTATATCTCTGAAATATGCCAAGTCAGTTCTTTCTCTCAAAAAAATCCATGGAGAAAACTAAAACTCACATGCCTGGCAGAAACAGGCTGCAGAGAGGAAGGAGCACACACGAGCCGTAGTTATGTGTCCCTAGAGCTTGATGATACAGAAGAACGGAGGGCCCCTGGTGGGGCTCAGAGTCTCATTATTAAGAGACTATTAATAGTGAACTTAAATGGAGGCTTGGAGACAGTTTTATGAGAATTTAAAAGGAAAACACCTCAGGGCACTCACGCTGTAAATCTCAGCAGCTGCTCAGAGAGAGAAGAAAAACAAAAGACAAACAAACAAGCAAACATGCCATGCCATGCCATGGCAGTTAAGACAGCACAAGTGTCTGCCACATGACCAGCCGGCCACATGGCGGGGAGGGAGGCTATAGAGCCGAGTGAGGAACAAGGTCCCAGAAAAAGCATGCTCAGGTTTGGGCCAGCATCTCAAGAGAAGGGAAAGGGAAAGTTGACTCAGAAGGTAGGCAGACCCAGCTGCACCTCAAGGGGCCTCAGCTCATGGGCTCTGCTCACATTTGGGCAGAGACAGTTAATTATGGGAAGGAAAAATACAGTAGTTTATTTTTTTTTATTTTTATCTGCATTTATTTTATGCTGAATTTATTCCCGTGCCATAAGCTTTTGTTTCTTCAATTAATTCTGGGATATCTCCTCCTCCTCCTCCTCCTCCTCCTCCTCCTCCTCCTCCTCCTCCTCCTCTTCTTCTCCTTCTTCTTCTTCTCCTTCTTCTTCTGTGCTACCTCTTCTTCTGGCTTTGGAACAATCCGTTCCTTTTCAGTGAGGATCATCTCAATGTGGCAGGGGGAGCTCATGTAGGGGTTAATCCAGCCATGAGCTCTGTAAGTTTGGCATTACTCTCTGCATTTTTAAGCATGTGCAGCAAATATTCAGCACTCTTTTTTGGCCACCGACCCTGTGTCCAGCCCCACTGTTTGGCTTGGGCGCACCTACCAACTCCACCATTATACCGCCAGAATGGCACACATTGCTTCTAAAGTGACATCTTTTAGATATTTGGTGGCTTTTCGGATATGCATACCCTTGATGGCCTGGGCAGTTTCACGGATGTTCTTAAAGTGAACCCGAAGATTTGATCCTCTTGATTTCCATGATTTTGTAGGGTTTTCTGGGTCAAGAGAGTAACGAACCATCTTCACAGGTCACCTCAGGCCACTTACAGGAAGAGCAATATAGTAGTTTATTAAAGGAGTAATTAATTATTCTACCTCTCTTTTCAGCATGGCTCAAGATGAAGCCGCCCTCCTGGGGCATGTAAACACAGGCATTATTTGATTTCTCAGAACTGTGTTTCATAAAAAGGTAGTCAAAATGAGGATATTATAAACATCTTTCATAATACATTTATTACCAAACACAATAGCACTGACTTTTTATGGCAGCCCTAGGAATAGAAATAATATACAACCCTCAACAGGAAACCTTCTGATTTAACTGACTTCCTGGCAGGTGTGATGAGTGCTGTCTATCCTGGAGCCTTTGAAAGTGCAGGCCACACCTCATACAGCACTGCACTCCAGAGTAGCCTTGCTTCCCCAAGGTGAGCGTGGTAGGTAGTCTATGGCTGAGAGCAGTGCATTAGAAGAATAGTCTACAATAACTTGATGATGCACATGAAAAGTTTTGATAATGTCCATGCCCTTTAACCTCATAATTCTCTTAGCTGAAATGTAAAGAAAGTAGTGATACCAAGATGCTATAAGTATTTATAAATACAACTTCAGGGTATCAGATAATTATCATCCAGTGTTTTCATTGCACTATTTTATTTGTACAAATTAGAGGTTACTGTTTGGTTTGAATAGTGTCATTTAGATTTACCCATGTTGTTCCTTTTCATTCATTCCTGCAGCTCAGATGTTTCTCCTGAAACCTTGTGCTTTTACTAAGAGTCTGCTGGGGATTTCCCTGCTGTTGTTGATTGTTTGTTTGTTTGATTGTTTGTTTGTTTGTTTTGGGGAGGATTAGTAGCACCTTCCTATCGATGATACTTTGATTTTGTTCTAATTGTTTGAAATTTGGTGTTAGATTTTGAGACAGGGTCTTCGTAATTATCTCAGTCTGGCCTCAAACTTATGATCCTCCTGCCTCAGCTTCTCGAGTGCTGGAATTACAAATATGTGCCACCACTACTCCCAACCAAAAAACAGTTTGAGATATGAATTCTAGGTTGTTAATTATTTTCTTACAGTAGTTGAAGATATTCACCCTTTAATTTCTTTTTAACATTATTGTTATATTTGTTTGGGGGTATACACATTAGAAGTCAGGTCCTAGGAACCGAACTCTGATTATTAGACTTGGCTGCAAGCACCTTCTGAGCTGTCTCACTGCCCTTTCCCATTGATTTCTAACTTCGTGGAAGTCAGCGCTCAACCTCTGTGAGTCCATTATATCCTTTTTCCACTCAAATTTTTCTTCTCTTGAGTTTCTGTACTGAGTGATTTCTTTAGATCTTCCTTCCAATTTTTTTTCTTTTTTTTAAATATTTGTTTTTATCTTATGTGAATTGGTATTTTGCCTGCATGTACAACTGTGCAAGAGTGTCAGATCTTGGAACTACAGACAGCTGTCAGCTGCCAGGTGGATGCTGGGAATCGAACTCAGGTCCTCTGGAAGAACAGCCAGTGCTCTTAACCACTGAGCCATTGTGTTCTCAGACCATTTCTCAGCTTTTCAGAGACTGGCATTATCTAACTTGGTTGCTAAGGGCTTTGTTTCTTTGGGTTGTGTTCAAGTTTGCTTTGTCAGTTTTACTGGTCCATTGTTTGAGTGTAATTCCTTCCTTTATTCTTGGAATCTACTGGCCACAAATACTTTGTGCCATGAATGTGAGCATTATCGTTGTTTTTAAGGAAGAGTGATTGTTTTTGTTGACCTGCTCTTTCAGCGGATTTTTGCCTGTGATGGCTGGTTTCCCAGAGAGATTAGTGACTTTTCAGGGTGGACTGTGGGATGAAATTTTTTTCTAAGGAGTTATATGAGCTTCTGTACAAAGCTCAACCCTCTAGGGGGCTGGTTTTGTTCCTGCCAGGTTCTTGCAGCTGCTGTAGCTAGAGCACTGTAAGCTTAAGCTGGGTTGAGGTTTGGGGGCTGCATAGGCCTTGCCTCTGCATCCATCCCATGCTTGGGAGAAGGCAGCTCTCGGACACATCTCCTTCTTCGATTTCTCTGCAAATTGAGAGATGTGTGTGTGGTAGTGGGAGGGGCCACTTTGTCCCCATGATTGCTCCCCGAGGGCACAAGTTTGTGTGTTTCTCTGTTCTGTTTGTTCCTTATTTAGGTTTTATTTCTCGGCCCTCCTATCTTTGGTGGAATGAAAGAGTCCCAGGCTCTCTTTTTGCTGTTTCCAGCCCCTGGCCTTATCGCCTGTGCCCTGGTTATGTGGCCCATTGAGAGCCAGGGCCTAAGTCAGCCTCCCCAGCCCAGAGGGCAACCTGTCGCTCATCTGAAGGGTGAAGCTGTTTGGATTTTTTTTTTTGCAGAACAACTGTGCATTACTTAAGATATCTTTAATTGGTAACATTTCACCCACTGTTTTAGGTGAAGGATTTCTGTGCACAATGGTATACCATGTCACTGAAAGCAGAACACTTAAACTTTGGGTATAAGATTATTAATGTCTAATATTGAGGCAGCATAATTTTCAGAGGATCAAACATTTAGAATTTTTATTATTCTGCATCTAGTACTAAAAAGAAACCTTACTAACTAGGATGGTGACACACACCTGGAATCTTAGCACTTTGGCAGCTAATGCAGAGTTAAGAATTCTGGCCCAGCCTGAGCTACATAACATGTCCTTGTCTTGGAAAACCTACACACACACACACACACACACACACACACACACACACACACACACACACACACTGACATTGTTTATTTTGTATTAACTTGTCCTAATCATTTTCCCTTCACTGTCTTAAGGAAGTAGCAGAATACTATGTTCAAAATGAAAATTCAATGGAAAAATGGAAACAACCGTTAGTGATTGAAAACCTAAAGGTAAGAGAGACAAAAATGCACTCGACATCAGGAAATGCATATGCAAATGTTGGGGACCTTAGTTACTGTTGTAGTGTAGGCAAAGGATAACTACAATGATAATAACTTCTTTTCCTTTACTTTTACTTCATAAAAGTATATTCTTAGTATATTGATCAAGTTGGTCTCAGCTTGTGGCAATTCTCCTGCCTCTGACTTGCCACTGCCTGGATAAGAAGCATGATACCTCATGCTCCAGGGTACCTTTTTTTTTTGGGGGGGGGGGGTATCCAGACAGGAACAGAGATAACTTCCTTAAAGTAAAGATTTTAAAAATCAGTGTTTTAAAATAAAACTGGGGGGCGGGGCACTGGAGAGATGGATCAGAAGTTAAGAGCACTGATTGCTCTTCCAGAGGTCCTGAGTTCAATTCCCAGCATCCACATGGTGGTAGTTCACAACCATCTATAATGAGATCTGGTGCCCTCTTCTGGTTTGCAGGTAGAATACCATATACATGATAAACAAAATAAATATTAAAATAAAACTTGGTTGAGTATGGGTGATCACACCTGTAATCCCCAGCACTTGAGAGGGAGGTTGAGGCTGAAGGTGGAGGACTGCTACAAATTAGGGCCAGCCTGGGCTACACAGTGAGCCAGAGTTACAGTATGAGCCCCTTTTTAAATAGAAAGGAAGGGAGTGGGCGGGAAGGAAGGAGGAAGAAGGGGAGGGAGGGCGGGAAGAGGAGAGGTGAAGAGGAGGGAAGGGGAAGGGAAGAGAGGAAAGGGGCAGGGGAGGGGAGGAGGGGGTGGAGAGGGAAGGGAGAAAAGGAAGGGAGGGGTGGGGAGGGGAAGGAAGGCAGAGGACCTGCTGTCAGTGTTGGGCTACTTGGGATCCTGGATGCATCCTGATGAAGATTGTCTCTCTATGCTGCCCCCTGCTGGCCATCCCTGAAGTGAGGTCAGGGCAGGGCAGTGGGCTTCGAGGCTCTAGCAGTGGAGGAGCTCTCCTCTTGTGCCTGAAGGGCCCTGAGGACTCAGCAGGGGCAAAGCTACCAAGTCACGCCTTATATTTTCAGATCTCCTCAGCAATCCACGTAAGGAGCTACAGTGCATAACACTTGGGCAGGATCACACTCAGTGCGTGGGTAGATGTCAGCAGAGAGGCTCCAAAGTGTGCAAAGTTAGGTTAGAGCCAAATCCAAGGACTCCTAGAAAACAAGACATCTCCGTAATTAATCAGAAACTACTAACTTTCGAGTAGTAACCCTTGATTTAACACAGTATAAAATACTATAAAATGACTCCATAAATGTTTTCAAATTTAAAAAAGCATTACTATCAATATTTGTTTAAGATAAGCTACTTTGGCACTTTCTGAACACTTATTCATCCTCTTGACAGGAAATGGCCAAAGCAGAGGGCCTGTGGAACCTGTTCTTGCCAGCTGTGAGCGGTCTCAGCCAGCTGGATTATGCCTTGATTGCTGAAGAGACAGGAAAATGTTTTTTTGCTCCAGATGTTTTTAACTGCCAAGCACCAGGTAACTACAACCAATTTTTTCTGTTTGAACTATGTTGAACATCTCTTTACTATAAGGAAATCTTACTACAGGAAGTCATTCATTTACAGATTTTTGCCATAGTTTTACAGCTACTCTGAATGCAATAAAAAAGTGGATTTATGTTAAGAGTGCCAGTAGACAGAAGTAGCTACCCAGAGGACTGGTTATATAAACATCCCACTTCCTGACTGGGGTTGGTATTTCTATGGCTAGTTGGAAGGGATAGAAATTCCAGAGCTCTTTGTTAACCCCCAATCTCTCTGTTGTACGAAGCTCTTCCTCCCCAAAGGCTGGCTTTATTTCTGCCAGGACCTGCAGCCAACATTGCCAGCACACTGTAAATGTAATTGGCAAGGTATCCTATAGTGTTGGTGCTCAAGGATCCGAGTTGCTCAGTGCTGAGGCTCTCCCAGAAGCCTTAGTGACATGCTGAGCAGCCAGAAGGGCTGTGTAGATGTAGTAGACGTCTGAGAGAAGAGCCCAGAAATGTGGCTCCATGCAGACTTTGACTTGTCTGTAAAATTCACAATAGTTCTTAGGCTTCTGGTGGTGGTGGTGGTGCTTATCCCTGGCATGGTTTCCCTTCTGTCTACACCAGTTTATCAAATCAGTGTTGTCCTACATTGTAGTCCTGTCAGGAGGTTATTATAAGAGAAACACTCTCGCTGTCTGAATATTTTACCCAAATCTACTATGCTCTTATGACACACTACACATTCTGCACAATTTTATAGAAAAGGAAATGACCTGCTAGTCCTGAAGTTCAAAACTCTTCTTCCTACTCTTCCCAATAAGACATAGTTTATATTACGACCCAGTGTGTAGCGTATTGTTGGGACCAAGACCCTGGCTTGAGCCTCTCGGCCTCTAGTTAAAGGCTACCATGGGAACTTACTGAGAAACCAACCACTGAGCCAGCACAATGTTCTCCCAAGTAGAATAGACATTCTCTCAAGTAAAATAGATGTTCTCCCAGGTAGAATGGATATTCTCCCAAAGTAAAATAGATGTTCTGGTTTGCTTAACAGTAACAGAGAAGTAACTTTAAAGAATAGAGTAACAGGAACATTCTGTGGCTAGGTTACTTAACAGCCCTCCCATAAAGGTAGCTCTAAAGAATAGAATAACAAGAACATTCTCTGGTTAGGTTACCTAGCAACCCTCCCCTGAAACAAGACCAGTCACCTTTTTACCTTGCCAATATCCTGCTTCCTCTGGCCAGCTTCCTGCAGGTGTTTGAGGATTGCCCCCTCCCCATATTCTGCTTTAGAATTATATAAGCATGTATAGAATCAGAATAAAATCTTGAACAGGCTCCCTTTTGTCCTGCTGCCTTCTTTGCGTCTCCCTTCCCTTCATTCTCTCTCGTAGGTGGTCTCCCATGTTGACGCCCCGCGGGTCGGGGCAGCATATACTGTTGAACACATGGGTTTGTAGGTAGATGGACAAATATTCCCCAGTATTGACGAAACACGGGTCTCATGAAACTACCTTTCTTTACCACATGAGGCATTCAGATATTTACTAGGCTGAACATATTCTGAATTGTTATGTTTTTATTTTTTTTATATTTCTTAAATTCATGTCTTTAAATTTATTTTTGTGTGTGTGCACTAGTCTTTTGCCTGCATGCTTATCTGTGGGGTGTGTCAAATCCCCTGGAACTAGAGTTTCAGACAGTTGTGAACTGTCATGTGCTTGCTGGGAATTGAACCTGGGTCCTCTAGAAAAGCCACCAGTGCTCTTAACCTTTGAGCCATCTCTCTAAACCCCTTGTTATTGTTTGTGGTCCAAAACTCAGAATCAGCCCAAGTAAACACAGGAGGTTACCACAAGGCAAGATTCAAAGCAGGACAGCACAAAGTGCGGGGTTGGGGGAGCTGATCAATCAGGGCCACAGAACAGACCCAGGAACTGAACTGTGACCCCAATGCCAGTTGAAGCAAGTATTTAAGCACAAAAATCACAAACATTTGTTGCCAAGTTACAGTTACGGTTTTCACCAATCAGGATTTAGAGATTAAGGCTTTCTTTGAGTGTTTCCTTATTGTCAGTGGACACACAACGCAAGACTCATTTGTTCCTTCTGTTGTTAGGAACAGTCGTATGTTTCCAGAGGACTAAAGATGTATAATGGCTATTTCTATGGTTTAGAGAGGAGGTTGGTCAGATATTGGAAGGTTCTCGGCTTCCCTAGGGCTTGGGAACCTGAACTTTGCTTCAACCTCCAGGAAAAATGGAGTCTGAAGTCAAAATGACAAGGTGCTTAAAAAAAAAAAAAAAAAAGCTGTTCCCAATGTTATGTTTTCAGGGTGTATTAGTCATGTCCTGTTAAGGTTTGTGGCACCATAATGGGTCGTACATATGCGCCAAGTTGGGCTGCAGGAGCTTGCTTACAGCTCTGCCATGGATGTTGTGTTTTGTTTGCAGAGTCAACTGTCATCCAACACTCAAGGAGGGTTTCCTAAGATGGAAATTTGATGAGTCTGTTAGTTTGTTCTGTTAAAATAATACCACAAGATTGTTGAAATTTTTAGGTTTTGACTAGGAAATCACTAAGCAACTCTCTCACGCAGAAAGACAAGGAAAATGAAGAAGCCCAGCATCTCCTTCTGTGGTAGAGCTGTGGCAAAGGCCTGGGACACTGTGTGCTGAAGCCTTTTCCAGTCAGGGAGAGGGAGTCGTGGCTGGTGCTGATTACATTCCTTGGGAGGATTTTTAAGTCCGAATGATTAATTCCTACC
This sequence comes from Sigmodon hispidus, assembly GCA_004025045.1. NCBI lineage: Eukaryota > Metazoa > Chordata > Mammalia > Rodentia > Cricetidae > Sigmodon > Sigmodon hispidus. The sequence continues at coordinate 169,600 of PVIH01001888.1, forward strand.
TAGGCTTTCCAAATATCTGTGGTTATCAAAGCTCAGAAAACATATGTAGTTCCAGTTTGTCTTTCCGGTTTCTCTCTTCAAAAGGTCATACAATGTTGTCTATTAGGATGCTGAAAAATAGCTATTTTTAATTTCCAAACCTCCTTTAGGCTGATTTTTTTTTTACAGGCTTTTCCCTAAACCATAAATAAAAACTAGTCAGTTTTTCTGAATAAACTGATAATTTTAGATTCTTTCTTTCTCTTTTAAGTAAGACTTCATGTAGCCCAGGATGTCCTCCTACTTATATAGTCAAGGATGACCTTGAACTCCTGATTCTTCTGTGTCTACCCTACCCCCACAAACAATTGTTAAGATTACAGATGTATGCCTTTGTTCCCAGCTTAATTTTACAAAGTTTTCTTTATTTTGTTTATAACAAGTAACACTGAATTTCAAACAAGCAAAGAAAGCAAATAATTCACTCTGCTCGTTTTAACTGAGTACCCCTTTCTCCCTCACTTGAAGACAGTGTCAGGTTTGTGTTTATCTTCTAGGAATTTGGTGCCTCTTGATTCAGCATTTGTATCTGAACAGAGTGCAAAGGTGTATTTTTTTAAAAGATGTTTTTAAGATTTAAAAACATTTTTATTTATGTGTATATGTCCTGAATAGGACGTAGGATCTCCTGGAGCTGGAGTTATAAGCTGTTGTGAGCTGCCTGAAGTGAGTGGTCGGCACTGAAGTGGATCCTGTGCAAGAGCAGGAAGTCCCCTTAACCTGGAGCCATAGCTTCAGCATTTGCAAATACATTTTGACTTGATTCAAAATTGTCAGTTTTCATTAGCATTTGAGCAACCATTCTCCAAGTCACAGGAGGTAACACTGAAAATCTTTCTCTAAATCTTGAAAGGATTTGAGCAGAATTAAAAAAAAAAATTACAGGAGTGAAAATTAGAGAAAAGTGGGGCTGGAGAGATGGCTCAGAGGTTAAGAGCACTGACCGTTCTTCCAGAGGATCAATTCCCAGCAACCACATGGTGGCTCACAACCATCTATGGTGACATCTAGTACCCTCTTCTGTATACTGTATAAACAATAAATAAATAAATAAATTTAAAACAAAGAACATCAGAGGAAAGCATCTAAAACATTTTGCTCACAATAAGCAGAATGCTTTTTTTCAGCTGCATAAGGGAGCATGTGGGGGGTATTAGACAGCACCCCTCAGACTGAGTGGATCCACAGGGTTTCTGCTTCCTTAAGGGCAGGAATTCTGTCTTTCACAGAGTAGTGGGGTGCACAGATTAAGATCTATCTTAGAGCATATCCCTGTAATCCCAGCACTAGGGAGGCAGAAGCAGGAGTTCCATGGCAGCCAGAGCTACACGGGAAAAGCTGTCTCAGAAACCAACTGAACAAACAGCAGAGACAAGCTAGGACAGGTAAACGAGAATTGCTGTAGCTCAGCAAGACAATCTTTCAGAGTAGGTAAGTAAAGGCTCTTGCAGAGAACGTAGCTCAGGAGCAGTTTACTTACCCACAACTAACAGACTTTCACAGAGGCCTGGCCCAAGCCATCTTGTGTGCCTGAGGAACAGCATGGACATGTGGGAGCTGGAGGCTCAGTATCAGTTCCTCTCCAAGAACAGAGGAGTCCCTCCTGACACAGCATACAAGCACAGCAGGCAGGGTTTAAGCCAGAACAGCCGTGTCAGTCCTAATTGAGTCTTAGACCTCCTTGAATCCATGGAATGAACTGGGCAAGCACTCAAGGTTCAGAAAAAGTTAAAGAAATAAGGAAGTGAGTGCCATGTACTTGTAATGATGCAACATGTCATCATTACACATTAAATTTAATGTACATTTCAGAATATTTGCATCAACAAACTTTTTTTTTGGGGGGGGGGAAAGATGGTCTGAGCCAGGAGGTGATGGCCCACGCCTTTAATTCCAGCACTTGGGAGGCAGAGGCAGGTGGTTCTCTGTGAGTTCGAGGCCAGCCTCATCTACAGAAACAGTTCTAGGTTACATAGAGAAACCCTGTCTTGAAACACCAAAAAGAAAGAAAAGAAAGAAAAAGAAGAAAAGAAAAACGTAGTGTGTGTTATGATTAATTGCGGATTTAGTACTGACATTTTTAAATGTCAAACACTTTCTTCTCACGTGTAGACACAGGCAACATGGAGGTATTGCATCTGTACGGCAGTGAGCAACAGAAACAGCAGTGGCTGGAGCCCCTCCTTCGTGGAGATATCACCTCTGCATTCTGTATGACAGGTAGGAGAAGTCACAGCCTGTGTCCTGTCCCGTCATCCTGGGTTATTGTGGATGGATGAACTGTTTCAGTATGGGATGTAGGTCGGCTGTAGCCAACTTTGCCCATGGCCAGAAATGTGTAGATTTTGAGCCTGGTTTGAAATGCTGTCATCCTTAAATGTTGAGGACAAACACCCTTGTCCTTTGGGAGGGCTCCAGATGCATTCTGGTAGTCTCCCTCAGCATCAGCAGTGGGGTGATGCTTTAAATTGTGTGGTTTCTACAGTTGCTGCTCACTGACATTCTTCTTTGTGATAGTTATGGCTGTAAACAACTGAACTATTCCATAATCCTAGAAAACCAGAACTTAAACCAATGGAAGTATTGCTCTCCACCATGTAGAGGAGAAAGCCAGGGACATGATGATGAGAATGGTGTTGGTACATTTGTACACTGGAAACAGTAATTTGAAAATTAAAGACAAAAATCACATCTCAACTTGAGTTTAGAATTCAAACTCAATTTGTTTTGGTCATAATGTGAAGCTAATACTGACCTATCACTTGTGACCAAATTTTATTTTATTTTATTTTTGGTTTTGGGTTTTCAAGACAGGGTTTCTCTGTGTAGCCCCGGGTGTCCTGGAACTTACTTTGTAGACCAGGCTGGTTTAAACTCAGAGATCTGCCTGCTTCTTCCTCCTGAGTGCTGGGATTAAAAATGTGTACCACTACCACCCGGCTAGATTTTATTACTTTTTACATAATATATTATATATACATACATGCAATTGTTTATATAATAACAAAAGTTCTTTATGCTTAAGTCATCTAGAGGTATTTATTGAATATCTACAGAATGCTGTAATGACATAATGTTTACAAAGCACTAACCTAGGGGGCTGGAGAGATGGCTCAGCGGTTAAGAGCACCGTCTGCTCTTCCAGAGGACCCGGGTTCGATTCCCAGCACCCACATGGCAACTAACAACTGTCTGTAGTTCCAGTTCCAGGCAAACACCAAGGCAAATTAATAAATAAATAAAGTTTTATGAAAAAAAAAAAAAAAAAAACAAAAACAAAGCACTAACCTAAGGTTACAAAATAAGCCTTCCATTCCCTTCCTCTGAAAACAGCTTTTGGAACTTTAAAAAGTGTCCATGAAGCATCCCCAGGACTCATGTAAAAGAGCAGAAGAAGGGCAGAGGACAGGCCCAGCTGTGACGTGTCTGCCACACAAGTATGTGGATCTGAGTTCCATTCCCAGAGTCCACATTAAGGCTGATGTTGTGACACACAATTGAGGCCACAGCACTGGGTGTGGAGGGGATTACAGAAAGATCCATGAGGCTCACTGGCCAGCCAGGCTCACCAGTCACCGAGTTCCAGGCTAACACCAGGCCAGTGAGGGATCCTGAGGAGGAAGAGGAATGCCAACTGCAACTGTCTGGTTGTCTGGTCTCAACGTGTTCTAGCATGTGAGCACATACACATACATAAACACAAAATCAAATTAGAACAATATAGGAACAAAGTAAATGCCGATTGGTCCCTAAATGCCATGCAGTAAACAGTATTTAAGGAATTTATGGCTATTGCACAGGCAACGTTCTTAAGACCTAACTATTGAGAAGATCTGAATGTTGCAAGGTGTGGCCTGGCGGACACGTCTTCAGTAGCCCTTATAAGGTGCAGATAGAAGTGGTTAGTGATAGAGAAATCCAGCCTACCAACAGTCAGCACAAATTTCCATTGTGGAACTCAAAAGCAGTATTTTTATCTATTTTTGTTGATTGGGAAAATGATGAGTGAGTTGTATCCTGACTCAGACATCAGCAAAGGTTCCAAGGACACAATTGTCAACACTAATCCTCCACTTCATCCTTTATCTTTTAAATCGTATTTATTGAATGCTTACAGTGTGTATGTTAGGAAAGGACCAAAGTTTAAAAGGAGTAAGATAGAAAGATTTAAAAAATAAAATACACAGCATGCCTCTGTCCTCAAAGAACTTGCCCTTTCTTGTCTAAGCCTCTTTGGCTAAAGATTGATTTCTGTCTGCCTGTTAATAAGGCTGTTGTTCTTTCTAGAGCCCAATGTCTCATCAAGTGATGCCACAAACATTGAATGTAGCATCCAGCGAGATGGAGATAGCTACATAGTTAACGGCAAGAAGTGGTGGAGCAGCGGTGAGTGCTCTCTGTGATTCTGCTGCCCCGTTGCTAGAGCAGTGCCACACTCCAGTCACTTCTTCACAGTCACAGCTTCAAACTCTGAAACTTATCAGACTTAGAAACTGTACCAAGAGAAAAGGTAATTTGGTAAGTTGTGGAGTCTTTGTAGGTCCGTGGTGGTAGAGCAAATTGCATGTATAGGCATGTATGCCAAAATGTGTGACTATATCAGGAAAGTGTATGGGTTTGGCGTTTTTTAAAGGGTTGAGATAGTTGCCATCCTTGCTTATATCTTATAAAATCGCTTATTAAGAAACAGAAAAAAATAGAGTAAGTTTTGTTGTGATTATTTAAGCACTGGAATTTTACAGAAAAAATATTCTTATTAAAATTTAAATAATTATGAGTTACAAATTTTCTGAGCATAAGCTTTATTAATTGGTTTTAGATCACATGACTCAAAACATGATATTTTTTTTTTAAAAAAAAAATACTTATTATTTTGTAGTTGCTGTCTAGTTACAGAAAGTAACAAAGGTAATACAGGATGGTCTTGGGTACTCCTTACCCAGTGACTTATCACATAGCATGGTCCTGCGTGCTCCTTACCTAGTGACTTGTCACATAGGATCGTTCTGGATGCTCAGTGGTCAATGTTTTATATTATGTAATTACAGTTGCTATCAGAATCAGAGAGTTGAAATTCACATGTGGCACATCTAAGTTTGAGTAGCCACACTGCAGTCAAAGTGCAAAACACCCCCCACCACAAAGGCATCCTTTTTATAGCACAATGCTTTTTTCCATGCTGTTTTCCTGTTGTTAACTTTGATTTCCACATTTTGCCCGTTTGTTGTTTACTTTCTGGCGTCTCTCTTCCTCATACCCCACCCCTTGATCCTTCTTTGTTATGCATTGCAACAACAGTCTAGTGTTTGACATTTGATTCTCAGTGTAACACAAATATTTTATTTGAGGAAGAAACATCACTCACATCTGTGTGTGTGTATGTGTGTGTGTGTATGTGTGTGTGTCCAAGCAAAAAGCAGAGAACAATTTTATATTTAAATGGTAAAAGAACTGGTTGGCTCTGTAGGACCCTCAGAATCAAAAGGAATTTCCTCCACGCTCTGTCTCTGTCTTCTCCAGGACCCATATTTCTTGGCCACTTTCACGATATAGCTTTTGAAAGAGGCCCCCATGAAGACATAGAGGACGGGGTTGAGGCAGCTGTGGAAGAGTGCAATGCTCTCTGTGACTTGGATGGCAACATCCATGCGCTTGCTCATGTCGCAGTTGGTGATCAGCAAGTAGATGGCGTCTATTGCTTGGCAGAACTTGACAATGTTATAAGGCAGCTGGGTGACGATGAAAACCACAACCACTGTAAGCAGAACCTTGAGGGGGCGAGACTTTTTAATGTTGGGCATCTTGATGAGTGTCCTGGCAGTGATGGCATAGCACACCCCCATGATAAGGAAGGGAATCACAAAGCCAATGCAGATTTCCAGCATCTGAATAGATGCTTTCAGGGATGTTCCCAGATGGTGGGGAAAAATGGGAGTGCATCTGGAATTCTGATTCACTGTATAAAAAACCAGCTGGGGTATGCTCAGCAGGATGGCAGCCACCCACACACAGCAACAGATGACCCAGCAAGGTCTCCCCGCTCCTGACTGACTGGGGGCCTTAGTGATTGCCCAGTATCTGTCAATGCTGATACAGGCCAAAAACTGCATCCCAGAAACGAAGTTTAGCGTGTACAGGGCTGAAGTTACTTTGCACATCATTTTCCCTAGAATCCACCCATGAACTGCATTAACTGCCCAGAAAGGCAATGTGACCAAAAGCAACAAGTCTGCCACAGCCAGATTCAGGATGTACACGTCTGTCTTGGTCCTCTGTTTCTTGTAATAGGCATAAATTGCCACGACTATGGAATTCCCTGCCAGTCCAATGACAAAGGCTATTGTGAAGAAGGCAGGGAGGAAGACTTTTGCAAACTGCCTGACCTCTTCCTTTATGCAGATGGCTTCATACTGGCTGTAGTCGTACGTGTCATTCATTTCATGGTCCTCGTAGTAGTATTCCATGGAGTGGTTCTGCTCCAGAGCCATGGCAGCAAACTGGAAGGCAGGAAAAACACAAGACACCCACTCAGCATCGCTTAAAAAGAAGCAGCTTTGCCCAACATACGGCTTGTGTTTTCTTTAGATAGCTCGTGGCTGTCACATATGTGAGCCTGGAGCTCACTCTAAAAACTTTAATGAGAACCACATTGACTCAGTTCCCCCATTCTTTGTTCTTACAAGTCTGTGTGCAAGAACTGGCTTTTGTCCATGGCCAATAGAGAATAGCCTCAGGAACTCCTTCCTTAGTTACTAAATCCTACACAAAGTTGAACACTTTTAAGTAATATGAGTTGTTGGTTTGTGGGGGATTTTCTTGTATGTATCTGTGTATGTGGTCTGAATGCATGTTTGTGTGTTTATGTGTGTGGGTGTGAGAGCACATGTGTGTGCATGTATCTACAGATTGGAGTTGGCATTAGGAGTCATTAGATTACTCCCTGCCCTATTTGCTGAGGTGAGGTCTCAGGCTATTCTGACTAACCAGCGTGGTCTACACATCCTTTCTCTACCTCTTGAGTGTTGGAGCTGGCAGTGAGTTGCAGTGGCCACCCCTCATTTGCATGCGCGCTGGGGACCCAGACTCTAGTCCTCACACCTGAACAGCAGACACTGTAATAACAGGGTCATCTACCCAGTCTGGCTTTTATATCATAAATTTAATTAGAGAGAAGAAAATGTTGTAATTTTTATAAAGAACTTAAGTTTTGTGGAATATATCTACAATAAATTAAAATAAGTTGTTTTACTTTAAGAAGAAATGTTTTGATTTTTTATTTTAGTATTACTATAATTTTAATTTAAAGAAATTAGTTTAGCATTTGTATAGAGCAATACTGTTGACAGGTTTTCTACAGGAAAGCCTCCCACGCCTGCTTTCCAGTTAGTCTGTGAGTTCTTTTATTCTTGTTTGCTCACTTTATTTTTATTTGGTTTTGTTTTCTGAGACAGAATCTTACTCTGTAGCCCAAGTTAGCAATCCTGCAGCCTCAGCCTCCCCAGTCCTGGGATTATAGATGTGAGCCACCACACCCAGTTTGCATGTTCAGGTTTTACCTTGCAAATGGGTCTCAAATTTTCCTGTCCTTGCAGTCTGGAGTCTCCTGCCATCTACCCACTATGACCTTCCTGTTTGCGCATGCACACACACACACACACACACACACACACACACACACACACACGCACTGTCTTCCTAGCTGGAATCTGACTGCTGTTCACCCTTTTCTCACCAGCTTTTTGTGAAAATGTTGTTATCATTTAGCTCTGTACCTGAAGCATTTCACTTTCCAGGGTCTTTAGAGAGCTATCCAAGGCTTCCTTCTGCCACCCCGCCTCTCCCCATCCCCACACAGAAGACAGTAATATGCTGAGTTGCCTGCTGTTGGTGAACACACTCTGCTCTGATGTGGTCTCCATCATTCTCACCTGTCCCTTTATCCAGCACTATTTTCTGCCCTTCCCTTTAAGAGATAGTTTGGGTGTTTTCTCCCCAGAAGATTCACCCTCTATCAAAAATGTGATTCCATGCTGTGAAGAAAATGTATTTCTAAGCTCTAAGTTCTCTGAAGTCTGAGCAGTTTAATTTCTGGTTGTGACTGAAGCTTTTGCTAACATACCAGATACACGCTAGCTGTTCATTAAATATTTGTTGGAGGCTTTGCCAACATATAGAAAGCTGTTATTGCAGAATGGATGTAGGAGATGTTCGGGGTCTCCTGTCTCAAACTCAGGAAGCATACACTGGCTAATAGCACTACAGTATACTAAGAAAAGTTCACGCCAAATTCACAAATATTAATATGAATATAATATGAATTTTATATGAATTAATGTAAATATTATAAAGACTTCCAATGTTTTTATTACCTTTTCTTTTTCAGTTTCCTGACCTTAATTGGTCATTTTTGTCCTTCAAAGAATCTCAGGTCTTACAGAATCAATCATGAAAACAGCATTTTCAAAACAGTACAGGAAAGAACATTCAGTCTCAAAAGGGGTCTTTAACTTGCTAACTCTTCTTTAAATAGATAATGTAAAGTTGCCCCTTAGGGAAAGTGCTGTTTAGGGAAGGAGCTCCCTTAGGGACGTGCTCCAGGGGATTCTCTTTACTATGCAGAAAGCAAGCTGCTGCAGCCTGCAGACTACTTTGTCATTTAAGGTGTTACAAAAGCTGCACTGGAAGCCTCCTGCAGCCTCCACGGTTTCTGCATTAATTATTAACACAATATGAGTTTGTTCTTTCCTCTCATTATCACAGAAATCTTGAACTTGGTGCTAAAGAGCAACAGAGTCAAATAAAATCTAAGGATGAGTATTTGAAAGTATAACTTTCCAACATTATAAGAAAATCAAAAAGGAATAGAGATTATTTGCAGAAATTACCCTTCTTTGGGTATATAGGAAGACTTCTAAGTGCTTTTTAAATTATTTTCAAGACAATATTTATTGTAAAGAGCAGAAGGAAATGATCTGGTAAATTATTGGCTTCCTGACAAATCATCACTGGTATTGAAAATAGTATTTTACTGATATATTCAATCAAACATTTTCACTTGAAGGTTAAAGTGTAGAGATGGTCTTAAATAGTATTTTTTGACACATATAAATGTTTAAACTCTCATGCACCAAGTCCCCCATCCCCTACTAACATAAAAATGCACAATCTTTAGACTTAAGAAAAAAATTAAAAACAAATATTCAGGTCAAAAGGAAGGGGGGAAAAGGGAACCAACCTGTTAGAGCTGGAAGAGGCAGTCTGAGTGAGGAGGCGACCAAAGGGATTCTGACTCAGGCGACTCTTGTTTTCGCTTTTTACACCCCGCCTTTATCTTGGATCCAAGAGAGCTTTCCTGAAATGTAACCTTCACAGCACTTGATTAAGTGCTCCGTAAAACCTTCCTGTGGAGTCCGTCCAAATTCTTAAATCTCTGGATACAGATGGAAGGAGTTCCAGTTTGGCTCCAAGCCGCAGGACTGCCTGTTTCCACTCAGCTGAGGGGAAGAAGAAAGAGCCCGTGCTCCACCAACTCCTGCTCAGCCAGCAGGAGCAAGGACACTGAGAGCACCCAGAGGCCACAAGCCCTGCTGGGGAAGCTGCAGAAATACCTGAGAAAGTTATGATTTTAACCCCGAGAGTTATCTTTTTGAAAAGCAAATAATGCAGATGAAGTTCCAAAGTAACATCAGGCAGTTACAGAAGAGCTTACTGTTTCCATGCAGTCCGGCCTCACTGTAGAATTCTCTCTCTGGGCTTCAACACGCACCTTTCTCCTTGGCTTTCTCTTGTTTTTCTTAGAACCTTTTCATCAAGGGCCAAATACAAACTACCAAAAATCCTCTGTTGGAGAGAGTTTCCCAGGGCTGCCAAACAAATGCACACACACTAGCAAAGGACGTGATGAATGTAGAACTGGTCCTAGACTCACCTCACATTTGCATAGTTTTGCCTCATTTTCTCATGCAAAGCTAACCTAGGTGCCCACCTGCAGAATTTATTTTAGACCCAAGCCCCTTTCTCTTCTCAGTGATTGGTACAGCCTCCGTGTTGAGTCATCCATTGCTGTCTGTTTTCCTCTTTATTTCCCCAGTGTATGTCTAGGGGTCAAGGTAGCTTCTCCTCCTGCCTCACCACCTCTTTTAGAGGAAGCATTTGTGTGCAGCTAAACCAGCTTACCACTAGATTTGTGCCATTTGCCACTTTCCATTTCCATTCAACCACAGCTAGTTTCAGAACCAAAGTCAAGTTACTGGATGAGAAGTTACTTACAAAGGCCTATAATCGGTGCTTCTGAGCAGGTGCTACCAGCCTGTATGTCTGTGTGCCACATTCCTGCAGTCAGATCTGCTAGAACTGGAGTTACATCTGTGGACTGCCATGGTTTGTAGATGCTGAGTGTTTGGAATTGAAGCTGGGCCTCTAGAAGAGAAGTCAGTGTTCCCAACTGCTGAGCCATCTCCCCAACCCCAGGCTAGTACAGTTTTACTAGGGAGATACAGGCACATCCATGAAAAGGTAGACAGTGTAGGCTTACAGATGTAGCCCAGCTGGTAAGTAGAGGTCTAACATGGCAGAAAGCCATGTAAACAAGGTATAGTGACTAACATCTGTAATTCCATCATATGAGCTGGAGGCTGTACTGGCCTGGACTGTATGAGACCTTGTCTAAAAAGAGAGGGGAAGGGGAAGAGAATAGAAAAATATATGATATGTATATATATATATATATATATATATGTATACACGTATACACAGTGAACTTCAATTTGCCATGAAGAACAAAAGTGCATCATTTTTAGGGAACTGGGTAGAATTATGATCTTTTCAAGCAAAATAAGCTAGGCCTAGAAGAAATAATATATGTTCTCTTCTATAAGGAACCTAAAAGTCAAAGGAGGACCCATGGGAGAGGGGAGTGCAGGAGAGGAAAATGGGGCGGGGGAGATGGCTAAATAAATATGTGATATACTTGAATAGAGATAGCATCATGAAGCCCATTCTCTTTGTAAAATGTATGTAACTAATCTTTTAAAGTGTTCTTTCCCCATGACTGGTCATTCTGCCTTCAAGAGGGCATTGCCTTTCATGCTCCCCTGCCTGGCCTAGTATATCTGGCCTTTCTTCACTTCCTACTTCTAATCTTGTCCTTCTGTATATCAGGGATAGAGAAAGTAGGCATCCAGGCTCCCACTCAGTTGTCACAGTGGCTTGCAGGACCCTTGGGTCTGCCTTTTCCAGCCCTCTGTGCCTCTCACTTCATCCCAGGCTGCTCACTCTGTTGCCTGCTAGGTCTCTCTCCTGGCTGTCTTAGAACATACCAGGCACAGATGTAAGGAGGATTCTATACTGACTCTTCAGTCTGTCCAGATTGTGCTTTCTCTCGATATCTGCTAGGCTCACTTCCTCTTCCTTAGCTGCCTTTCTTCTAAATCCCAAGATCATCTGACCAGGGAATAGTGCTGCCCACAGTGGGCCAGACCCTCCTGTATCCATTAACAGTTAAGACAATCTCCCAGGCATGCCCACCTGCATGTTTCAATCTGTTCTAGGAAATCCTGTGAGATTTCTTTTCAAATGACTCCAAGTAACAGTTAAAGCTAGCTAGGATGCTCTCACAGCACCTAGGATGCTCTCACAGCACCTAGGATGCTCTCACAGCACCTAGGATGCTCTCACAGCACCTAGGATGCTCTCACAGCACCTAGGATGCTCTCACAGTACTTCACATCTCACTCTTAGTACTTTGTAATATTTTCTGTCTTCCACAGATGTTTTGTATACTTTTTTTTAGCAATTATGTTAATAAACATATGGATCAATGTATCAGTTACTTTAAGCAACATCTTCATTAGATGTAGCTTGATACCAGGATTAAAATTCTTACTCCACAGATTCAATGTTAGGCTTTTTAAAAATTTTATTATGCTATCTCTGACACATTTCTGGTATTCCACAATACTGTCTGTTATGCAGTCTTAATATTGCTTCATGTGTGCTTAAATATATCTCCTCCTTTTCCTTGCTTACCCCACCCTAAGAAACTATATGTTTTCTTATGAATTGGATTCTTGTCTTGTGAAACAGTTGTAATTGTGTAATAATCTTTACAGCTTTGAAAATAATTTTCTTCAAGCTTAATCCTTCAGGACATAAAGGGCACGAGGACTGAGCTGGTGTTCCTGGCACAGTGCCCTGAGTTCCGCCTTGTGTGAGTCATGATGAATAGACCTCTGGCTATGCTGTGTTTTCATTTCTCCAGACACAACTAGACTTGCTGATAACAGGAAATTTGACAAAATATGAAAAGTAGCTGGGTGTGGGAGCTCAGGCTTGTAGTTCCAGCTCTCTGGATGCTGGGACAAGAGGTTCACAAGTTCAGTACCAATCTAGGCTACAGCCTAGACTCAAACCAAACAGCAAACAAGCAAATACATTAGAAATAGTCACATGGATTGAGAGGATGGAGAAAAGCATTGCCCACTGTGGGCAACTTTCAGAGCACTTGACAATTCTTCTATTGGCCTTTCCCCAGCTTTAACCTTTCTTCTATTACTTCTCAGAATCATCGTGATTCTTATTTTCCTCAAATGGAGTGTAGAAAATTATCTCCTGTCTTAACAATGCCTATTGATGGCGTGCTGCTGGCGGTACTGTTTTGCCTGGTGACAGATGTTTGACTTAACTATGTGCTATATCATCACCTAGCACAGTGTAGATGGGCTGTACGCTGAGCATTACTTAGATACCTTAGCTCTTCTTTCTTAATGTTCATATTACATGTTTAATTCGTATACTATGAGTTTTTAAGCAAAAAGTATCTTTATCCAAACTCACCATCAATGAATTTCAGTAGAAGTAATATTTTATTGTATATGTTACCATAATTTGCTTTATTATTTTTTTAGAAAAATCAATATTTTAATGTTATAAATCACATTGCAGAGTGATATCAGTGATGTGGGATGTCTTTCTGTATGCCGTGAATATCACTGGTTAATAAAAGGATTGTTTTGGCCTATGGCAGAGCATCTTAGAAGCAGGTGGGAAATCCAAGCATAGATAAAGAAAAAGGAGTCAGGAGAGATGCGATCCAGCTGTCCAAGAAGCAAGATACAAAGAAATAGTTAAGCCACGGGCCATGTGGCAAGACAGATTAATAAAAATAAATTAAATTAAAATAAGAGAGCTAGCTAACAATAAGCCTAAGCCATAGGCTAAACAACATGTAATTAACGTAAATGTCTGAGTCATTTTTGATGGACAAAACAACTACAAGGAGGCTGGACAGGCCAGAAACCCTTTACTATAGATATCTTTGTAGATGGTATGATACAATGAATTTAATTTACTCTTAGGAACTTTGAAGAGTATAATAAGATTATAGTCTTCAGAGTTCCTATTGTCCTTTTGCCTTTTATGCTAAAGATTCTATCAGCATGATTCATTTATGGTCATAATCTTGAGTCCTTCCATGTTGGTACATAGAAGGCTTCCATAGCCTGCTAGAAGCCTGTATTGTGAACATGGCACAGCATGTTTCTATAGTCCTGTTGTGCATTGACTAAACACCCTTCACAATCAATACAAATGTAGTGAATATGCTTTTGTCCCTGCCATTTCATAGAGGGACAGCCATATATTTATAGGATAGATATAGATGATAGAAGTTGGGTGGGAAGGTCAGAGACTGAGTCTGTAGTTTTTGGTGGGCATTGCCAAGCTGTGTTCCTTAGGAATGGTTTTAGTTTGTTATTTCACCAGCAATCTATGGAAGTGCCTGTTTCCCTAAGGCCTGGACCACATTTTACTTTCTGCCATGCCCTTGTCAGCCTCATGTGAAATACTGAGTCATAATCTGCTCTGAATACTAACTACCTTTGACACTTATCTGTAAAATGGAATTTCATCATTGCTTTATTCTGCTTTGATTTGTGAACTGATAAAGTTAAATGTTGGGAAAGTCTCTTTAGTTTTCATCAATTCCTTTTGCAAATTTGTCCTTTGCTTATCTTTACACTGATTCTCATATATTTTAATGTTCCAAGAGGTATTAAATATTTTGTTTAAAATGCTTATTTTTTTATTTTTTTGGTATTTGCCTTTATTTCTTAATATAAAATAACTTTATATTGACAAATTGATCTTCTGCTTTAATTTATACTTTTGTGAGATTTTCTTTGTTGTTGGTTTTTATTTGTTTGTTTGTTTCTATTCTTTCTCTATATTTGTTTTAGTTGTTTGAGACAGGGTTTTTCCTTGTAGCTCTGGCTGTCCTGGAACTCCCTTTGTCATCCAGGCTGACCTTGAACTCAGAGATTCACCTGTTTCTGCCTAACAAGTGTTGGGATTTAAGGTTTGTGTGACACCATGCCTGTCTGGGATTTTTTTTTGGTTTGGTTTTTTGTTGTTGTTGTGTTTTGTTTTTATTTTGAGACAAGGTCTCAGGTAGCCCAGGCTGTCTTTGAACTCAGGCTGTAGCCAAGGATGGAACTGAACTCATAATCCTCTGCATCCATCAACCAAGTGCTGGGCTCACAGCTACACATCAGCATACTCAGCCTCATTTATAGTTTTAAATTTAAAAATCCTAATCCAAAAATCTATGAATATTATTTTCACTGTTGTTTGCAAGTTCATTTTTAATTTTTTTTAAACCTTATTTATTTATTTTATTTGCCTTGGTGTTTGCCTGGAACTGGAACTACAGACGGTTGTTAGCTGCCATGTGGGTGCTGGGAATCGAACCCGGGTCCTCTGGAAGAGCAGATGGTGCTCTTAACCACTGAGCCATCTCTCCAGCCCCAATTTTTAATTTTTTTAAAACCTCAATTTGTTGTACAATATTTTTGGCCCATTTGGGCCAGAAGTTTGGACCTTGCCCGCAACGGCTTTTTCTCCCAAAGAAATGAATCAGACGTTTATATTAATTTCATACTGTTTGGCCTATGTTTCTGGCACATTACTAGCTAGTTCTTTCATCTTAATCCAACCCATTTCTAGTATTCCATCTGCCACGTGTCCCGGCCTGTGGTACACATGGATTCCTTACATGGTTCTTCCTTGGGGGTCGGATGGAGACTGACTGACTCTGCCCTCCTTCTACCTGTCTCTCCTCTGATCCTCCACCCACTTCTACGGTGTTCCACATAGGCCAAACAAGTTACTTTATTTACAGCATACAGAGAATATTTTCACCACATTTCCTCTTTTCTGTCTAATCAAAAAGGAAGATTTCAATTTCCATATAGCAAAATTACATACAACAGAACACCTATCAAGTAAAAATTAGTTACAATATCTAGTCTATTTGTAATTAACAAACTTAAAAAAAAGATATTCCAGTATCTACTTTATCCTTGTGAGTCTAAAGTTTCATATCTAATATACCTTTTAAACTAAGAAGAACTATACCTATAATTATTAAACCTTCAACCACATCAAAGACCACAGAAGGATATAATATTACCCAAATAAACAGGAAGTGCAAGCAACTTCCAAAGTCTAGAAAACAACAGAGATGACACCTGTCTGCCTGGACAGTCACCCAAAGTTCCTTTGTAACGTTGGGCATCATCTTCAGCCTATGGCCCAAAGTCTCTGGCATACCTTTCAATGATGCAGGAAATCTGTCACAGTCCATCAGTCACTTCTCCTTGTGTCCAGAAGTATGTCTGGCAATTTTTTTCTGCAAAGCAGGAACCTGAAGGACCATTTTGGCTTGTTCTGCCAAAGTTCAGAGGTGACTTTCCTATGGAACCTGCATGTCCAGTTTATACAGCATACTATCAAGTAGTCAATACCAGAACAGTTTCTTGTCCAGTGGCGAACTGTTACCACAAAATAAATTCCAAATGAAGCTTCTTCAATGCCCATCATTTTCCTGAAATACATTGGTGTTCCCAGGGGCAGACCTGTCTCACTGTCCAGAAATGTCTAAGTTCTTAAAATATTTTAAATGCTGGGGGCTGGAGAGATGGTTCAGAGGCTAAGAGTGCTGACTGTTCTTCCAGAGGTCCTGAGTTCAATTCCCAGCAACCACATGGTGGCTCACAACCATCTATGATGACATCTGGTACCTTCTTCTGTATACTGTATACATAATAAATAAATCTTAAAAAAATATTTTAAATGCCATATTCTGCATGTCTTTGAAGTGTTTAAAGACTATCTAATTAAAATATACCTTTGTATACCTACAAAAACCTAACCAACATGACTATAAATTTGATTATCATAGATGACTATTAATCTGCATTTTTCAATTACACATTACAATTTTAAATGAGTTACATAAGCATTATACCTTCATCAAGAGTAGAAAAATATAGCATAACAAAATTGACCTTAAGTTTGTATCAATAAACCAAAATCCATCTATTTTTTCTAATCATTCCTATATCATATCCCCCCTTTTTTTTTAAAGAGATGGACTATGACCATTAACCATTTATATTGAAAACAAACATTAATAAGCAATATTTTTGGGTAACTTGGACGTAGCTTTCTTTCTTTTACTATTTCCTGCTGATCAAGGGTACTGGCAATCTCATGGGGTCTTGAGGCTGGATTATCTCAACTGGTATCTTGGAAGCTGGTCTTCCCATCAGAGAATTTTTAGGTGGCCTTGGCAAATGAAACCACATTTGCCTGGAACCAATCCACAGGTTTTGATCTGTGGAGACAAAAACAGAAACTCTTTTCCCAAGCAACATATTCTTGTTAAGTTGTGTGCTGCGGATGTGCATTTTTAAAAATTCCAGCCTGAACACCATGCTGTCTCTGTACCATAAATCAATTCAGATATGCAATTCAGAAAGCGACTTTTGGCTCTGTTTCAGTGGTCTAGAATGTTTTTTAAGCTTTTTAAACTTTCTTAGGCCTTATGCAGGTGTTCAGCCCACGTTGGGACACCATCTATTGTAGAATATTTCTGGCCTGTTTGGACCAGAAGTTCAGACCTTGCCCGCAGTGGCTTTTTCCCCCAAAGAAATTAATCAGACACTTATATTACTCACAACACTCAATCCCAATCTATTTGGAGTTCATTTTGATCCATTTACAGCAGCATCTAACACTTATTAAACATCAGTCTTTCTAAGGATGTTTTAATATGTGCCAAGATCTGCTTTCTGTATTAGAAATGGCATGAACTCTAAGAAAACATGTTGGATAATTTTCCCTTTAATCATGAGATTGGATGATGTACTTTTCCAAGTGGGAATATTATTGTAAGAAGATTCTTCACTCATGTTTTTATCCTAATTTGAAACATTAATGTTAGAGCTGAATACAAATTAAATGTAAACATTTTTATTCCAGCAAATCCATGTTGGTAGGAGAAACGGCCTTAAGATCCCCTGGTGGCTGGCTATGCTCTATGTGGTCCCATGTGTTTCTGTCACTTTCTAGGTTGCTCAGGTCACATACACGGTGGTCATGATAATTCTAGTTGTCATCTTGCCTTCTGTAGGAAACTGATCTTTGATTCATAGCCATGTGAGCCGAGAGCCTGTGAAGTTCAGCTTGTGAGCGAACGTGAAGGGGATGGGATTTTTGTCTACCTGGCTGCTGGCACTTGAACAGTCTTGCAATATAGAGTCTGTGTTGAGAACAGACATCCTTATCTGGAGCCTCTTTTCCATTCAGAAGGCCTGTGGCCCCAGATATGCTGGGGTGTTCTCTGGACTTGACATTTCCCCTTGCTTGACTCATTTCTGACCCTCTATCCTGTTCAGTAACTAAAACACATAAAAGAGGGGGATTCTTTTTTTCTAGAAGGGCATTCCAGCTGCTGCCCTTGCCAAGTTGTGGCTGGAGCTTGGGGAAGATGATATATTTATGAGGATTTATGTCTCATTCTTCTGAATCAGCCAGATTAATTGCAAAATATTTTAAGGTTTGTCAATTGTGTGTCATTCCCCCCACCCACTTCCTCTATGTAACAATCAGCAAAAGAGCCAAGTTAGATGTTTTATATTATAGAACCCTATTATTTTCCATGTGTTAATGGATAAGATGAAATTAAAGAATTGCTCGCCAAATGTTTTGAGTTTCTTTAAAATTCATATGTGACCTATTAAGAGTTTATATGAGGGGGCTGGAGTGATGGCTCAGCGGTTAAGAGCACCGGCTGCTCTTCCAGAGGACCCGGGTTCAATTCCCAGCACCCACATGGCAGCTAACAACTGTCTGTAGTTCCAGTTCCAGGCAAACACCAAGGCAAATAAATAAATAAATAAAAGTGTTTTTTTTTTTTTTAAAAAAAGAGTTTATATGAGGAAGTACCTAAATCTTTTTCATTTAAAATCATGGTGTTAGGAAACATAGGGGGAAATTCTCATTCTAAATAGTAAAGAAAGAGGGTCGTGAGTTCCAGGAATATTAGAGAATAGTGCGGTTGGTTCTTTCACTGACACATGGTCTCATGTAGCCCAGGTTGGCCTTGAACTTGCAATCCTTTTGTCTATACCTCCCAAGTACTATGGGTACAGGCCTGTGCTGCCATTCCTAGCTTTGTTGTATTTATTTATTTTTATGCAATGTTGGGAGTTGAACCTAGAGCTTCAAACATGCTAGGCTAGACTAGCCCCCAACCCAGCCACCTCCAGCCCAGGCTGCACTTTTGAAGGCTTTAGCTTCTGATATGATCTGTAATGAAAATAATGTCAATATGTCTTGATCCAGTGTTCAGCAGTGTGCTCACCAAGGGTCATGGAGAGTCAGCATCGCAGCCTATGGTCCTCTAGAAACTGGCTCTAACTAGGAAAATATTATTAAAGAATTCAGAGTGAGCCATTATATTTAAAAGTTTCATTCTTTAATTTCTAAGAATAAAAGCATGGCCTCATGGCTCACACACTTTAAAATAATTTTTAAAAAGGTATAACTTCATGTAATTATAGAGTCTGGCAAATAAAGGGGAAAATCTCCCAACTGAATACTTTTAGATAAGGAATTGTAACTAAGATCCGAAATGAAAGAGAGATTGCCATTTATGACCAAGCCCAGAAATAGTAAGACTCCTCTTTCCTGTTGGTTCTGCTGGTCAGCTATCTGCCACTAAGCTAAGGCCTGAGCTATTAACAGGGCAAAGATTTATTTCTGCTCGTGGTTTTAGAAATTCTGGTCCATGACCCTAGAGCAGATGCTGAATGGCAATGGGGTACAGGTCTGCAGGGGTGGGGTACAGGGGTATGGGGTGGAGTGCAGGGGTATGGGGTGGGGTGGGGGCATAGCAGAGCCATAGCCATGAGGTAAACAAGGAAGATGGGACTTGGTCCTGTGGTCTCCTTTCCAGGCTTATCAGATGACTTAATGTCTCAGGGAGCATGAGAGGACATTTAACATTTACACCATGGCATTGGTGGACACAGTGGATTCCGCCTCTGTTGTGTCATGCCAGCGCTAATACAGCAGCTGCTTGAGGGAGGCATAGCAACATGTTTTGTTTCAGTAACCTCACATTTTTCTTTTTTACTTCTGCGAATGCTTGTCTTTTTCCTTTAATGAAAAACATGCAGTCCTTTTTTAACATAATAGTTTCCATTTCACTTTATTTGAAACAATTGAATTAGTAATAAGATTATGTTGCAAATGCCTGAAGGGTAGGAAAATGATTCTATATTTTATTGCATACAAAATACAAACAAAAGTCATGTGTTTGGGGAAAATGGAGAGATTTTTGCTTAACCTATTTGTTACCTAATAATAGCGTAACATCTGTTAGGCCAGTTTTGTTTTTTAAATTTCCCGTTTCAGTTAGTTAGAAGATACCTCCCTTTCTGGTCACATGTACACATCTGTGACTGCATGTTCAGACAATTCTGGTGTCTGTGACTGTGGAGACATCAAAGCTGTGATTCAAGAACAGTTGAGCTGTGCCCTTGATTTGATGCCAGGCTGAGAATGGTAGTCACTCACTTTAGGCCACCGTCTTCTTCCTCAAGCCTTCTCTTTGATAGAGGAAAGCTATTTGTGTCTTTAAAATCCATTTTAAGTTTCACTAGGCAGATTGTGCATGTAGGGTTTCTGAAATGACACAAAAATCACGTGTAAGTGAGGAAATGTCTCCTCTGTAATAGGAAACAATTCTCTCACTGTTTGTGGGTTTTACGTTCAGATTAAAGGAAAATAGAGAAAAATGAAAACCACATCTAATCTCCTCTCCTAGTTAGAATCTATGATTTGTTTATAAGATGGCAGGCTTTTATTTTTATTTTATTTTATTTTTTTTAAAAAAACTTTATTATTTATTTATTTATTTATTTATTTATTTATTTATTTATTTGCCTTGGTGTTTGCCTGGAACTGAAACTACAGACAGTTGTTAGCTGCCATGTGGGTTCTGGGAATCGAACCCGGGTCCTCTGGAAGAGCAGAGGGTGCTCTTAACCTCTGAGCCATCTCTCCAGCCCCATATTTTTTTATTTGTTTTCATCTTTTGTGTGTGGGAATACTGAAGTCTTACCATATAGCCTACTCTAGTTTGGAACTCAGGGCCCTCTTCTCCCCCCCCCCCCCAGTTCCGGGACTGCAGGCACATGACACGGTATCAACCTTAGTTTTGTTAATTTTTTTTAATTCCTTAAGTTGTCTGGTTGAAATAGTAACAAATAAGAGAAGATCTACCAGCCTACTCATCCCCACCCCACCCTGGGCAGCGCCATGCCCTAGAAGAGGGATTTCCTCTCCGATTCAAGGTGACTGGCTTTTTCCTCATTCTCCCAACTGCTGCAGGATATTTGATCACATTGTGTGGAGATGTGTCTGTCCTTCCTCACTGCCTAAGGCAACTTCTGATTAGTTTTATGAAGAACTGAGTGCCCAACAATGGCTAGTCAGGAGAAGACAGGCAGGAACTTGGAGGAAGAGATCAGGATTTGCCAGTGCGATAGAGAGGAAGTCAGATGTACTGTATGAAGGAGAGGTAATGAGCCACATGGCAGAATGTAGATTAATATTAAGCAGTTCATTAAGAGGTAGTTGGGAACAAGCCTAAGCTAAGACTAGACTTTAATACTTAATAAAAAGTCTCTATGTTATTATTCAGGAGCTGGAGGTCCAAAGAAAGTACTGCTACACCCACCTACACAATCAGACAGCATTACTGACCCTTCGGTTGGAACAGTGACGATTTGGATGCTTGTGTTGTAACTCATTGCATTTTAGTATTATTCCAACTTAAAATTAAGTAACTGTAGATGAGCTTTAGGGCTCTCAATCCTCATGTAACAGCATCATCTTGAGCTCCACTCTGTAGCACAAGGTTGTGAGTTCTTTCACCTCTTTTCTACCTTTTATTCTTTCCTTCCATTGTCCCCATGTCAGCTACAACTTCTTCCTGTGCATGGCCAAGGCCAATAACACTTACTCCCTGCTTCCCCTTTGTTGACCCAGGGTGACTCTGAGGTCAGAGCACTCACTCTGTAGTGAGGAGTGTTCGGCATTGGTGTGAGTGTCCCGCTAATCCATGTTCTTCTGGAGTGATGCTGTATAAACCACCTGGATGTTCCAAAGAGCTTTTCTACCATGGTAGTTCATTAGTCACTTTCTTGACACTGAAATACCTTCCACATTATAGTTTGTTCTGTATTCGGGTTCATGTGTACCCCAGATATTTTTCAGAGTTTCTAACTTTTTTTTTCTAGTTGAATCATTTGCTGATATCAAGCCACCACTCCTGCTCATGCTCCTTTAATCCTACAGACTGATTCTTGTAGGCAGTTTTCTTTCTCATCAGCAAGTTCCCAAAATAACCACCCAGAGACTTACTACTAATTATAAATGCTTGGCCATAGCTCAGACTTACTACCTACTAGATCTTACAACATAAATTGACCTATTTCTTTTAACCTATGTGCTGCCTGAGGCTCGTTTGCCTCATCTATGAACTTTCCATGTTGCTTCTTCCACATCTGGTTCGAGACTCCTCAGACTCCACTCTTGTTCTTCCCAGCATTCTTTTTTTAAAATATTTATTTATTATGTATACAGTGTACAGAAGAGGATACCAGATTTTTGTTATAGATGGTTGCGAGCCACCATGTGGCTGCTGGGAATCAAACTCAGGTCCTCTGGAAGAACAGTCAGTGCTCTTAACCTCTGAGCCATCTCTCCAGCCCCTTCCCAACATTCTTTTCTTCTGGCTGTCCTGCTCAATCTCCTCCTGCCCAGCTATGAGTCTGTCAGCTCTTTTATTAAACCAATCAGAAGGCACCTTGGCAAAAACACTTCTTCACAGCGTACAAAAACATTATTCTATAACAGACTTTCTTTTTCTGTTTTTCTCTTTCTTTTCACCTTTAGAGACATCAGTATTTCTTTTCCATGCTAGACTAATTATTTTCTAGGCACAAGTCAGTGTGATTATCCCAGGCTTCACATGTATCACTTCCCTGAGATAAACTATTTTTGAATATTTTGGCTTCCTTTTCTTTACTTTTTTTTTTTTTTTTTGCTTGATTATCTTAACCCTTTGAGAAAAAGGTGGGTAAATTGTCAAATCTTACTTGTTGTTGATGTCTATGTTTGTTCTACCCTCATAAAAACTGATAGTTTAGATAGGTATAGAATTCTGCTCATGATCTTTTCATCCAGCATCCCTTGCAGTTTGTGAAAAGGATCTCAAGAATCCATCCTCCTTTCTCCTTGGTGCCTTGTTTTATTCTCTCTGAAACTGTTTAGGATTTTCATTTTATTACTGACATTTTGAAATATTGCATTTATTGATATGAGAAAAGAGGCAACTGGTTGAGGTTTCTTCTGTTACTGGCATTCGTTATTTCCCAGGCACATTTCTTTCCTGTGTAGGACTCTGTAGAAAGCTTCTGGAGCCACTCTGAGATCTCTTTAGAGTCTACCCATGGGATGCTGGCTTTTGACTCCAGCCCCTCAGCAGCAGAATGACTTCGTTTGATTTCCGTGTAGTGAGCTCAGTACTTCTCTGCTTCAATCCCTCGTTCTTATGGGAATGCACATTGTTCCATCCCCTAGTTAAGTTTGTGGCCGCTTCCCCTCCTCCTTGCCCTGCCCTGCCCCTCTGCAGGACACTGGTGTCTCTCTGTTCCCCTGTATCATTGCCCTGACCTGTTCCCAAGATATCATTGGAATCTCTCATCTTTCAGTGGCCACCAACACCCAATGCTGCGTCACTTCCTGTTTCCTTTTTTCTGCAGTTTTGCCTCCATTGTATTTTTCCATTTTTATTTTAGTGGGTGTTTCAACAGCGTTGGTATGCAGACAGCACTCTGCCATTTTGAATCCTTCCAGGTTGTTGTTAGGAAAGCTGTCAGCTCACTTTCCGTTTGTGAGTTGTTTCTGGGTTATAGTGCTCTGTTTCCCTGGTGTCTCCTCATTTAGACTAAAAACCTGCAAGAGCTACAGGGCCGTGCCTGCTTTATCCTGCTGCTTCTGGAGAGCCACAGACCAGGTGTGAGCCTTCCAGATGTAAAGAGCAAACTGCCTCCAAGCTTCTCTCTCTCTCTCTCTCTCTCTCTCTCTCTCTCTCTCTCTCTCTCTCTCTCTCTCTCTGTGATGGTACCCGCACCTTTGCAGCCCCCACCCATGGCACCCTCACCTTTCCAAACCTTCTCTTCCCTCTGTCTACCTTGGTCTGTTTCCTGCCTGGTCATCTTTCTCCCATTTAGCTTCTTCTGGGCATCCTCTGCCAGCCTTCCCCTGTCTGAGAGGCCAAGCAGCTGTTGGCTGGGACAGTCTTCCCTTGCTGTTCTAGGGCCCTCTACTGCAGCATCATGCTTCTCCTTCCTGACCCTGCTGCGCATGGCCGCTCTCTAGGGATTGGTTTTGGATAGTGTTGACTCACAGCCAGTCTTGCTTTCTACTCCTATTCCTTCCTTTCCACCATATTATCTTGACATAAATCCCAGCTGTCACCTCATTTCCTTCACAGATGTTTTAGTATGTATCTCAACAAGGGCTCGTCATAAATATGACAGTACCATTGGCATATAACTGAGCTACTAAATACTGTAACAGAGCCAGTGAGTTCAAAAGTTGAATTGTTTCACAGCTGCCACTAAAACTGTTTTGCTACATCAAGCTGGTATTTATATGAAGTTCAAATTTTTCTGTTGGTTGACATGCTTCTTAAATCCCTTTTAAATATACAAGCTACCCTTCCATTTCCTGGAATTTTATGGATTTTTTCAGCTATTTGCCATAACTTCTTATATGTCTCACTAGACTTTTTTTTTTATTTTTAAATCTATTGAACTATCTTTGTATAAAAACATCAGAAAAGAGAATCTGATCATTTGAGACTTGGCATAGAAAGGGCCAGCAGTTGTTTTTGCTATGTAATTAGAAAGCCAGTCAATTGGTAGTTTCCTTGAGAGACCAGATATATAGAATTATAAAGAGTACTTTTTTAAGAATTGTATTTCTTTTGCAAATGCATGCATATAAGAGTGTATCAGTGATGTATGCGTGCGTGTGTGTGTGTGTGTGTGTGTGTGTGTGTGTGTGTGTGTGTGTGTGTGTGTGTGTGGTGTAGGGAAAAGTGGCCAGCCAAAGAAACCCACCCTGGCTTGAAACCAGAGCCAATGAAAGAAAACTCACCCTGTGTAAATGATTTCTGCCTGGACTTTGTGGTCTAGCCCAGAGATTTAGCTCCACTCTTGGCCCCACTTTGCTTCAAATAATCACACACAGACTTATATTATTTTTACGCTGATTGACCTAGGGTCCAGGCATATAATTTGTTAGCTCCTCCTTCTGAACTCAACCCATCTTGTTCACCCGTGTGGCTTGATACCTTTTCTCAGAGCAGCATTTCCTCTGCATTTCCTGGCAGCACTGGTGACTCTGGCATCTGTGTCTGGCGTCTGTGTCTGCTCTGAGATGTTCCTGAGTTTTTTTAGCCTTGTAGCCCCACCCATACTTCCTGTTTGCCTTTGGCCAATCAGCTTTTTATTAAACCCATAGGTGGGACAAATATTTACAACATTACCAACATAATCCTACTATATTTCCCCTTTTTCTTTTTTTAAAATAAGAAGAACGTCAAATCTAGTATACTTTCTTTCCCATTATCTATAACAACTTATATCCAACACATAAACAAACACAAGCATTCATAATCCATTTTTGGGGAATGTAGGCATAATTCTCTAGGCTACTTCCTGCTGAATGGGGACGTTGGCAATCCCATGGGGATCCAAAGAAAATTTTAGGATTATGGATAAGTCTTTAGTGGAATAATCTGTAAGACTGGGTCAACTCAGCCAGTCTCCTTGAAGTTGTTTTGAATGCAGAACTCAGAGGAAATTGCAACAGAGGTGCTCTGAAATTCTGAATCATCTGGGACATCCATTTCCACTGGAGATTTTTCAGGGGGTCTTCCCTGATCAAACCTTATTTTCTTTAACTGGGAATAATCCACAGCTTCTCATTTTCTATAGAAATAAAAAGAAGCCCTCTTCTCCAAAGTAGCATATCTTTAGATTTCAATTTTAATGTCAACTCATTACAAAATATATAGGTTAGATTAATCCAGGAGCATTTATAATTAAATGTCTTTTAGCAGCTTTAAATACTTCATTTATAGTCAAAAAACTTAAAGACAAGACAATAATATACAGTATCCAGACATTCTTTGTATTTTCCATTTTTACATGGCTTATCACTATTTCTTTGTACTCTATTTTTTTTAAGGACTTTATCCTTTTTCCTTTTTATTTTCTCTCTCAAGTCTACATATATTTTAAACATGCCCTAAACCATTTACAGGTTTGTATTTTTTTTTTTTTAATCTTATATCTCTTATCTTTTCTGATTTTGACTACCTTTTGCTTGGCTAGGGTGGCTGACTCACCCAGCTCTATTTCTTTCTGGTTCTACCTTTAATCTCCAAGGTTTAGTTTAAGGATTAAAGGCATCACTAGGGTGGCTAGCTGCCTGACTCCACCCAACTCCTAGTCTAGCTTCATTACAGTTTAGCTTTTTAGCTGAGGTACTAGAAAGACTCACAATTATCACTCTGGGAATTTTAGGGTTCATATAATCACCAAGTAAAACACTGTTGTCTGCTGCTCATTAACTCCATTCGAGTATTGGGCAGCAAAGCCTCTTAAAAGACTCATAAGTGTTTTCCTTTTAAGGCTGGATCAGGACACTTCTCTTACAAAAGCTGGCCTCTGCTTGCCTCCAGCAAACAGAGTTGATCCAAGAAAGGTCTGCCTCTACAAAGAATCAATCTTTGACTCTGTTGCCTTTTGCCTGTGAGAACAGAAACCTTAAATCCACCACAAGCGGCTTGTTTCTTATTCCAGGTCTTTTGTGAGACTTAAGGAACCGACCTTGGTTTAATTTGACTGCCTCCGATCCGCCATTTTGACATTCAAACGAAAGTCCACACGCCTCACCAGGGTGTCTCTGTACCATGGCTCATGTGAGACACACAACTCAGAAGCTGTTTTTGGCTCTGATTCTGTGCCTTCGAACCCTTTTTAATTTTTCTCAAGCTTTATGTGGGTGTATATCACCCACATTGGGCATACTTAAGCAATTAGCCAAAGGCAAACAAAAAATACGGGCAAAACTACCAGGCTAAGAAAACTCAAAAACATCTCAGAGCTAAGACAGATGTCAGACAGATGCCAGAGAGCCTCCAGAGAGGCCAGCCACAAACATAAAAAATGACAGCAGACACACAGGAAAGAAGCTAAGGTACCAACCCATGTAACTGAACAAGATAGGTTAAGTTCAGATAAAAGAGCTAGCAAGTTATATGTCTAAGCCCTAAATCAATCAACATAAAAATAATATATGCCTATGTATAATTATTTAAGACAAAGCAAGGCCAAAAATAAAACTAAACCTTTGGAACAACAATCCTGACTCTGAAACCAGTGCCAGTGAAAGAAACCCACCCTAGCCCTGAACTCAGAGCTAGTGAAAGAAACACACCCTGGTCTTGGATCCTGAGCCAGTGAAATACATTTATCCCTGAACCCAGAACCAAAAAGAAATGTGCCTTCGCTCTGAAACCAGCACCAAAGAAACACACTTTGGTCCTAGAATCAGAGCCAGTGAAAGAAATGTGCCCTGGTCTTGAAATTAGAGCCCAAAACCCCAAAGAGCCAGTGAAAGAAACACACTTTGGCCTTGAAACTAAAAACTAAATCAGGGTAAAAAGAAAAAAAAAAAATCTGACCAATCCCTACCCTGGGAGTCTTCCCTAGAAAGCTTCCCCACCCACAAGAAGCCCTGTATAAGTCCTGAGCTCCCAGTGGTTTTCCACTCTCTTCTCCCACCCGGAGCTGAGGCCGCCACACTCTCCTGGACCCTTCCCTCCCAATAGATCTCTTAAATCAGGTTTGGAACAGCAGCAGCAGAGCCTGGACCGAGATAGGTGAGGGAGTGATGCTGTAGCTGCCCAGGGGACCTTCCCTGACTGGGCCAAGTTGTTAGATTCCCTGAACAGAGAGCAGCCAGCAGGGAAGAAGCGAAGTCTTTAGCCGGCCACTGTAGCAACTTGCTGGGGAGGTTCTGCCTCCCTTGCTGGAGCAGTGCTATTTACACTGGGGAAGTCTTTCCCTCAAGCAGGGCTGTAAGCTGCTGCCTAGGCTTGCTTTGACCTGCCCTGTTCATTGGCTCCCAAATGCCTGAATACTTTTCCATTCAAGCTGAAGTGCTCAGTATGCCTGGGCTCCTGATTGTCAGGATCTCTTTCCACTGGGCTGCACAAATACCTACATGTGGTGTGTGTGTGTGTGTGTGTGTGTGAGAGAGAGAGATATAGTGTAAGCAGGGGCGTCAGAAGACCATTTGCAGGAGTAACTTCGACTGTAGGTGTTGCTGGCCCGTTTATCCTCTGAGTCATCTCATTGGCCCTTCATTGTGCTTTTGCAAGGTCTAAGGAGGAATTCTCACAAACCTTAAAGTAAGATAAAATAAGATTTTACATTCAAATTACAATAACTTTATGTTGTCTAATTTTCACCCTTAGTAAACCAATAACTAATCCCACCATCTAAAGATAGGATCAGAGCCTATAAGACATTACATCAGACTAATAAGATTCTACAGCCTTTCCCAGGTACTCACGATGCTTAAAGTAGCATAAATGAGATCATGACCACTTTTCCTCAGCATCCCAGCTGTTTCATGTTGTTTGACATCTGTTTATTTTGGCACAGCAGCTTTCATTGATGGAGGCCAATCTTGTCCTTGCCCAATCCTTCTTCCTGAATGATGTACATCATGTACAAATTGTTATCATTTTAACGAATCATACAATTTTCTCACCTTTTTGACCAGCAATAAACTTGGAAAGAGTAGAGCCTTCAGAGTGAAGTGTGAAATAAGAGTTTTCTCTTTGTTCACTCTGCTCATTTTCTCTCGATCTTAGGAGCTGGGAATCCCAAGTGTAAAATTGCTGTTGTTTTGGGAAGAACAGAAGCTGCTTCTACATTGAGGTAATAAAGTGTTTCTGGTGGAGAGGGGCATGGGAGAGCAAACCAAGTGTTCTTTAGGTTCATTCATTCACTTCAAATGTACCGCGTGGGCATCCTACCAAAATGTAAGATATGCTAATGATTAATGTATATCTGCATCTCAAGAGTTTTGCTTTTAACCTCTATCTGGGAATCAACTTAGTGAAGCTGTGCACTTGGCAAGAGTGGCTGTTGTGGTTGGTAGTGCAGGCCGGCAACCTCAGGATCAGGAGGTGATGGAATTGGAGGATCTATCAAGTCCAGCCTGCTCCACACAGCAAGTTCCAGGCGTGTGTCATCCAGGGAGACCAAACCGAAGGAGAATGCAGGGAGGGAGGATAAAGTGTCCATGAATCTTGAAAGACATTTGGATAAAGTGATTAGAAATTGATATTTTCATTGTTCAGTGTTAAAGACTTTGCCTGTCATGTCCAAGGTTTTGGTTCAGTCATTGGTAGTGTAGAAGAAAGGGAGAGAAATAAAAATGTTCAGAGTTGTCTGAGATTTGGAAGCCTTTGGATGTGCGTATTAAAGGCAATTGTCTTAAAACGGTTAATTGTGGGTGTCAGTTGTCCTGGTCAGTTGTTGGATGTCAACAACTACCATTGTTAAATAGTGAGGAGCCCCAGGCTTCGTTCATTTTTGAATCATTGTTTCTGTTCCAGAGTAGCCCTGTGACAGACTGGGCTGGCTATGTCTTCTGAGCCCTTACCATTCCAATTGTCTTTATGTAATGTCGTGACAACAGTCATTTCAAGTCTTCTCACTCTTTCCCTAACCCTAACCCTAACCCTAACCCTAACCCTAACCCTAACCCTAACCCTAACCCTATCCCTAACCCTTTCATGCAGACACAGACAACACAGCATGATTCTTGTTCCAATGGACACACCTGGAGTAGAAAGAATAAGGCCTTTGATGGTGTTTGGCTACCAGGGTAAGTGCTCAGTAACTAAGTCTGTGCATCATGTGCAGAAAGGTTGAGTTTGCAGAAACACTGGAAGGGATCTTGGCAGGCACAGCTCTCAGGATGCTAGTGAAGGTCCAGACAGCAGAGGAGTGGGCTGTGCTAGCACAGCTTCCTGCCCCCTGCCCGTTGCTTACATTGTGGAAAGGGCAGGTTGTCCTCAGGAAACAGTACTGACAGGCGGCTTTCTCTATATGTGCATTTGTATACTCAGAAAGGAAACTTTAATTGTGGGAAAAAAAGTCAACATTTAAAACATTGGAAGTGCATTAAGTAGTGGGAGTTTCTTATTTTCTCATCCTAGGAATTAATGCCTGACGATACAGTGGGTCTGCTCAAGGGGCAGAATGGAACAGATGGATAAATCAGTTTGACATAACCCACTAAATTTTTTAATTTATTTTTTCAACTCTGTTCAGTTCACTTAACCAATAAGAGCTGTTAGTAAGCAATGAAATGAGTTTTGATTTATTTGAATACAAAACATTTTTTTTTATTCTGCCCTTGGGTAGAATTTCTAAGAGGTAAGGCTACTTGTTCCCTGCCACCCATCCTGGGCACATGCTTGCTGTGTCCAGGTCATCCACTCATCTAGAGGTTGGGGAATGCAGTAGATTAAGGTCCTTCCACTTGGGAGCTTACACCCTGAGAATGAACAAGGCAGTTCTGTGAACATGTAGATGAGATGTCACGCTGTGCTGAGTGAGACTGGTGACTTGGCATCATTAGGTTCTGTAGCACAGGCTGGAGGATGTACCACAGAGAGAGTGTGGGGGGCAAGATGGATCAGATAAGATAACGTACACCACACACACACACACACACACACACACACACACACACACACACACACACGAGCACCTAGCCTAGCTACTTTATTCCATAACTCCTTTCTTCTATCCTTAACACTAAACCCAGAACCACATGGCCAAAGCTGCCAGGTTCTGCTGCTTGCTGGGGCTGGAGCATGGCCCCCTTGTTCAATCACATCTTCACCAGCTTTCTGTCTTTAACTGCCTAAGCTTGGCTGTCCTGAAACTTGCTCTGTAGACCAGATTGGATCTGCCATCCTCTGCCTTCCCAGTGCTAGTACTAAAGGTGACTCTGAGCTTTTCTTTAGTTCCTTTTTATAAGGTAGAAGCTTAGCGGGGTGCCATCTTGCCTGAGGTCACCTTCCTTATTCCATTTCTTAATCCATCTATCTCTCTGAACATAGGATTTAGCTCTTTTCTACTTCTTAGTGCTCATTTTCTCCTCAAAATTTTCATTTTGTAATTTATCCCACTCAACTTGCTTCTTCTCATTATAAATCTTTATTAAAGTTACCATTAAAAACATACAGCAGAGTTTATATTAAGCTCTTTTAAGATTTCCTTTGCCAACTAGATTAATCCAAAGTTCTTCACTTTAGCCTTAGCAGATTCTTTGGACAAGGGCAAAAGGCAGCCATTTTCTTCACCAAAATATCACAAGAGTGATCTCTAGGGAACATATTATGATTCTCCTCTGAAACCTCTTGAGTAAATGCCTCTGTAGTTGGAGTAACTCTTAGCACCACTGTCTTCCATGCTCCTACTAGATGGCCCATTAACCAGTGCTGAAAGCATTTCACTGCTTTCCATACCCAAAGTACCAACGTCCATATATCACAGAACACACAAGTCCCTGGTACCAACTTCTGTCTTAGAGTTTCTATTGCTGTGAAGAGACACCATGACCTCTGTAACTCTTATAAAGCAAACGTTTAATTGGGGTAGCTTGCTTATAGTTTCAGAGGTAAACTCATTGTCATCATGACAAGCAGCATGGGGGCATGCAGGTAGACATAATGCTGGAGTGGCTGAGAGGCCTACATCTTGCAGGCAACAGGAAGTCAACTGATAGCCACACTGAGGGAAGCTTGAACAAAAGAGACTTGAAGCCTGCTCCCACAGTGATGACCTTCCTTCAGTACAGCCACACCTCCTATTAGTGCCACTACCTTTGGAGGCCATTCTCTTTCAAACAACCACAGGTGACAACCTGAAGACACGAAAAATGAATATGAAGTGTAGACTAAATGTACGCACCCTGTGCCTCAGGGCCCACTTCTGTATTTTCAGTGTAGCAAATGCACCAGCATCACTTCAACTCCCTATATCCAATGCCACAAGAAACAGCATGGAGAAGGCTGATGATTTATTCCATGGTGACAGGAAAAAGGGGTGGAGTGTGCGTGAGACCATCTCCAGAATCTGCAGGGAGGAGGGGTAATTCAGATGAAGTGGGGATGCAGTCCTGACCCCTGTGATGCAGGTGCCAGTATTTTCAAGAGACAACATGTAGTGGAACTAGTACAGACTAAGGGTGGCAGACAGAATGATGGTTCCAGTTCTGCTCGGTCACCTAGTGAGCCTGCTTGTCCCCTTGAGCAAGTCCCTTGGCATTCTTAAATATCAGTTTCCACGGGGGGGGGGGGGGATGGGAAACATAAACAAAAGATCCCACCAGAAATGTTACTCACTTTTATGCTGAGGGGGTTTAATTTTTTTATTTAGTTTTTGTGTGTGGAGTGTATTGTGCCCGTGTGCATGCATACCACTGTGTGGTCATGCCTGTGGAGGCCAGTGTTAACATCAAATGTCTTCCACAGCCATTCTCAACCTTGTCTTTTCAGACAGGCTTTCTCACTGAACTCAGACTCACTGCTCTGCCTGTCTCTGCCTTACCACTGCTAAGGTCACAGATGTCCATCATCATCTCTGGGATGTATGTGGGTGCTGGGCATTTGAACTCAGGCCTTCATGGCACTGGGTAGGTCCTTTACCAACTGAGTTGTCTCCTCAGAACCTGTTTTGAATTTTTAGATTTTTTTAAAAATCTGTTTTAACACTTTTTTCTTTCTTTTTTTAATATTTATTTTTATTTTATGTGAATTGGTATTTTGCCTGCATGTAAGGGTGTCAGATCTTGGAATTAGAGACAGTTGTAGCTGCCATGTGGATGCTGAGATTCGAACTCAGGTCCTCCAGAAGAACAGTCAATGCTCTTAACTACTGAGCCATCTCTCCAGCCCCAAATTTTTAGATTTTTAAAAAATATTTTCCCCAAACCAACTGACCTCAGGGTCACGTGTACGTATGGTTATGCCATGGAATCTGGTCCTCCATTTCCATAGCTTTGCAACTTCAAATGACAGATTAAAAACTTCTATGAATAGTTTCTGAGACCTCTTCTAACTCCCAACAGTTGAGTTTGCTGTAACATCAAGTGCTGTGGGCTGAGGGTTGAGTTCCATCCTGGAATGTTCACAATATATTCATCTTTGAAATGCTACTTTCACCATATGATTATACTTAATAGCAGAGTCAGTGTCTATGACTTCTTTGCTCAACTCATTTTCTATTTTAAAATATTTCTGTTTTGTAGATAATATACATGGTGGGCACTGGGAAATCCATTTTAATCATGTGCGTGTTCCTGCTACCAATTTAATACTGGGTGAGTAACACACACACACCAGTATTGTATATTACTATTCCCAGGTCTGGATCTGGAAAAGATATACAACCTTAATTTAGATGCTTTGCTGTAGTTTAGCAGTAGTGAGAAGGAACTACAGTGTACAACAGACCCACGCTGGAAGTTTGTTAGAAGGGTGGGAAGAGAGGAGATTTGTGGAGACCTGCCTCTGAAAGGGAAGTCACAGAGAAGAGAGAGAGGAATGAGCAAAGACTGCTTCTGAAGGTGGCTTAGTACATATGTACAGAGACTTACGCAGTGCATGCGCACATATTACATAGTGACATATGGCCGTAGGACCCTGAGCTTCCTAAGCAGTTGCCTGAATACTGACAATGCATGCACAGCCAGAGGACCGACCCTTGAAGGGGTAAGCCAGGTGGTGTCAGAAATGCGAAGATACTTCCCATCTTATTCCAGTTATCAAGGAATTTGTCCATTTTGTGTATTCTTGTTATCTGGGATGATACGGTTTTATTGGAATGTTCAGTGAGAGTTTTATATTTTATAACCACTGGCTGGAAACACAGATGAACACAAACATTACCTAATTCAGAACAACAGGCTTTTTCTAAAGACATGGTCAGGGGCTCCCTATTCAGTTTAAGAAAATGTCAATACATTTTTTTGAGTTCAGATCCAAGAGAGAATAAATAGAATAAAAATGTAAATGTTCACCTCGTACATGAGATGACTGCATCTCTCCATTCACTGGAGACCTCCCCATCCTTCACAGAGTGGGTTTTTGTTTGTTTTGTTTACCCCTCTCATTTCCCCTGACAGACCCTGGGGTTACAGTGAGTACAGTCTGCCCCTCCTTTGCTTTCCTTGGATATCCTTTTTTCTAGATTCCTCAGGGAGGGATTGTGCTTCACCCACCTCTGTAGCCACTGTGGCGCTTACACTAGACTGGAATCTAAATCCCCTACATCATAATGAACTTTATTGCAAACTGACTCTTTCCTCACCAGAAAGCTGTTTACATTAAGAGCAGCTCAGCTTCTCCTACAAGTCATGTTGATAAAGGGACTGGCTGGGGGCCATCTTGTTCTGTTTGCTTCCTCACAGGTGAAGGCAGGGGGTTTGAAATTTCCCAAGGCCGCCTCGGACCTGGAAGAATCCACCACTGCATGAGAGCCGTGGGTACAGCAGAACGCATTCTGCAGCTCATGTGTGAGCGAGCAGTAAAGAGGGAAGCCTTCCAGAAGAAGCTGTATGAACATGTAAGAGGATCTTGAGCATCTTTGGACTTGCTATAGCTTGCTAAGCTACTGTAAGTGCTGGACAGGTTTCCTCTCTGCAAGCACAGGATTCTCTGCTGTGGGTGTGGCCGTGTCCCATGTAAGAAGCTATATTTCCCCTGTGAAAGAGGAACACGTCCTCCATGCTTCCACACCCAGCACACAGTATGAGGATGGCTTCAGCCTCCTCAGGCTCTAGAGAGCCTGGGACAGCACAGCTCACTGAGGACTTGGGGGCATTGTCATAGAAAAAAGAACTTGCCTTGTCCTTTGGGTTTCTAGAAGGAATTAAAACAGATAAGTGTAAACATAGAGGAAAAAAGTGCATAATTCAGAGAAAGAAGAAACATTCAGTGATAGATTAAAAAATGGAATGGGTTGATTCTGGAAGAAGCCAGTTTGCAACTGATGGAGAAACATAGACATGGAGCCAGCATTTGGTCAGAGGTACATGGATTTTTAATTTTCATCTGTAAATTATATACCATTGAGTCTTGTTATTTACAACTCACTATAAATATAGTTACAAATAGGCAGTAAAATTAAGTCATGTGTGTTAGCAGAGGAAAGACTTAAGACTGCAGACTCTGGAGAGCCTTCTACAAGAGAGAGCCCAAGTCACTGTCCCCATGGCCTTCCTAATTTTTATTTTATTGTGTATACAGTATACAGAAGAGGGTACCAGATCTCATTATAGATGGTTTTGAGCCACCATGTGGTTGCTGGGAATCAAACTCAGGACCTCTGGAAGAATAGTCAGTGCTCTTAACCTCTGAGCCATCTCTCCAGCCCTGGCCCCCCTAATTTTTAAGACAGCAAGAAAACTTAGTATTAGGTATTTCATCTTACTGTTGCTCCCATGCTAGTATTAGGCCTAGCTCATGTTGACAGAAGCCTTGCATTGGCTACACAGGTGTATTTTATTGCATGAGTTCACTGTACAGCTATGACCTCCTCCAAAAGAGGGGCAGAGGGGCAGAAGAATGCAGCCTCATAACCCCATACCCAGGAACAATGTGAGGGAAGCCCCTTGGTATGTTGAGATCACTAGGAGTTAGCAGTTGAGGAGCACTGTAGAAAGACATGGGGTCATGATGGGTGCCAACCTATTGCTGCCAAAAAAAGACTTCAGGGTTGCCCATGACATTGCCCATGACTTCTTCCCAGTATCTTTTCGAGTGCTAGAGCAAGGTGAAGAGAGGACACAGTGGGGGTGTTCAGCAGCATCCCCTAAAGATGAAGAGAAGAGATAGTGGGGTGTCCAGCTGGCCCCTCTCATAAAGGTTCTGCCCAGGTACTTTTGAGTGGTGTATGTTTGTTTTTGAGACAGAATTTCTCTGTAGACCTAGCTGTCCTGGAACTCATTTGTAGACCAGGCTGGCCTCAAACTCAGAGATCTGCTTGCCTCTGCCCCTCTGCCCCTCTGCCTCCCAGTGCTGGAATTAAAGACATGCACCACCACACCTGACCCGAGTGGTGTTTTAATGCTGCACCAGGGAAGATTTCTCTGTCCTTTAATATATCCTGCTATGCTAGCGCGGGCTTTAAAAACACGTATCTTCTTCTACTGGAACCCTCTCACATCTGACTTGAGTTAACTGAGCTGGCAGAAGCAAAAGGAAAACATGTGTAGGCATGTCATAAACAAGAGTCTGCTCCAGTTCTTCTGTCAGTTTGTAGAAATGACTTTTGTTTTCCCGAATGTGGAGCCTCCTTCCAGAGGCCTTCTAAGTTACTCCAGCTGTAAAGTGTAATCTCCTAAGTCAGTACACTGGCTGCTTCCTGGAGCTTTCAGTTTCCACCCTTCAGTGCTTTTCAGCAAATCTGGGGCCTAAGGAAACCCAGCTGGGAACTTGGTCCTTCCTTCTAAAAGCGAAGACGGAAGTACATTTAAGTCTGTTCATAAAGTTGTGATTTCCCTGGTTTTCATTCATCAAAAAAATTCATCAACTTCTGGCAGCTTGCTTGAAATGAATTCTGAGCCTGTTCTCACCTGTAAGGCCGGTCCTGACGCCTGAGTACTGGCACAGACCGCCACCATGCTGATTCTGCGGCTGCAGTTTCTGAAAAGTAAGAAGCAGCATATAAAGTTCATTCAGAAATATTTTTAGCCAAGTATGGTGACTCATGCCTTTAATCCCAGCACTCAGGAAACAGAGGCAGGTGGATCTCTGTGAGTTCAAGGCCAGCCTGGTCTACAGAGTGAGTTCCAGGATGCCAGTGCTGTTAGAGAAAAAGCCTGGCTTGGAAAAAAAAATTTGATTTCCCTTGATCCAATATATGTGATCACAATGAAATCAATATAAAAATAGGATTAATAAGATAGTTTGCATTTTAAAATTTAGTGCACATTTTACACTTCATGTTACATTAACATTCAGATTAAACATACTTCAGATCTTCACATGTGACTGAAGATGGATGGCAAGTATAAGATGGCTTTTGAAGATCCACATGGCTTGAATCAGCACCATAA
The DNA here is from genome assembly GCA_004025045.1 of Sigmodon hispidus. Lineage (NCBI taxonomy): Eukaryota > Metazoa > Chordata > Mammalia > Rodentia > Cricetidae > Sigmodon > Sigmodon hispidus. The sequence continues at coordinate 206,278 of PVIH01001888.1, forward strand.
TTTACTGATCAGGCTTAGCAAACATCGTAAACAATAGTTCTGTATTCAAAACTGGGCACCCAAAAATTTTATTTTGGTCATCTAGGATCGTTTACTATGTCTCCTGGGCTTTCATGCTGAATTATGAGTATCCAGTTGTTTTGGGGATTTATGGTACATGCACATCATACAGTCAGTGGTAAATCCATGTGGTGCATCCATATGGAACATCTATATGGTACATCTATATGGAGCATATGAACCATATTCATATACTTACCTTGTCAATTTTAAGTTCTAACAAATAAAGAAAACTCAGAATTTTCACTGAGATAAGTGAGAAGCAAGTACTCATTTTTTATTGTTTTATTTTGAGAGAACTATAGCTACACATTAAGATATAAGAATTAATGCCCAAAACCCCCTTTTCTACCCAGTTCTCTTCAGTTTTAACAGCTTTCAAAGCTTTAGTAACCTATCAGGGTGATGTTCATGTTGTCATGGATACCATTAGGCTACAAAGTTTCCATCACTGCAGGCTCATTTAGGCCGTCCTTTCTAAAGCAGACTCACTTCTCTCTTACCACGATATCTTCATTGACTCCTAGCAACCATAATCTGCTCCATTTTAAGTAATTTTTCATTACGGACATGGAATTATATAATATGTAAGCCTTTGGAGATTGGCTCTTTCCTCAGTCATAGTTCTTTGGAGAATCACAGAACTGTGTGATTCAGTAGCTAGCTGCACTGTACTGAGCAGCATCTCCTTGTGTGGCCTTACTGCAGGTGAGCTATGCATCTGCTGACAGACACCCATGACATTTATGGTTTGGTTGAAGCTAGTATTAGGTGAATACTGACTCACCGTTTATCTGGGACACACGCTAATGAGAACAGTTCCTGGGCGCTGTGGTTAGTGTATTTTCAGCTCACTGTCTGTGTATAAATGGTCTAGTTTCTGTGCATCTCCACCAGCATGTGATGGCATCATAGTTTTCTTTATTGGAATTGATACATTTCTTTATCAATTCTGATTGGTTTATAATGATATGTCAAACTGCATTAACTAATGTCACCTTTATAGAGGCATCTGTCTTGTCATTTGCCATATTTTTTCTTTGGGTTTGTGTCTGATGCCCATTGTCTACATGGATAATCTGGTGTTTTCTACTGACTTAGTTTTACATTCTGGGCACCATACTTTATCAGCTATGTGGTTTTCAATTATTTCCTCTCTTGGTGGTTTTGGGGTTTGGTTTGTTGTTGTCCTTTCCCTCTGCTCTGCCAGGATCTTCCACAGAGCAAAAGATTCGGTTTTGGTGACTCTCTCATTCTGTTATTGTCATGGCCTGTGTCTGGGCGTCAGTCTGAGGGCTTTTGCTTTGCCCACTGTGTCCTGGAGGTTTGATCTGACGGTCTTCCCAAGGTCTTGTACTTTGTACTGAAGCCCAGAGCAGTTCAGTTGTGATATGAGACACAGGGTCCTGTTCCTGTCTGTTCATTTGCTCCAACACTTGTTGGAGAAGTGTCTTTCCTCCATCTAGGTGCTCTGTACCTGCACAGAAATCAGTCGGGATATTGCTGGTCTTTTATTTCTGATTTGTTATGTCTCAACTCTCTGTGAGTCTTTTTCTACCAGCACTGAACGTTTTTATACAGCTGTCTCCACATGAGCTAGACTGAATCCCCTCACTTTACATCTCTTTAATGTTCCAGCCACTCTAGGCCCTTTGCTTTTCCACAAAGTTTTCTCTGGAGTTTGCTTTGAAAACATGCAGTCTGAATAGGTTTGCATCTTTCTCCCTGTTGGCTTGGCCTTTCTTACTATGTCATATTTCAAGAACATTTCTTCAAGACAGGAACAGACAAATAAATAGCAAATAAATACATCAAAAGAAAGTCAGAAGCACTAAGCATTAGAAGAATGTGGGCTGGAACCGAAGTGAAATATCTCTGACTAAAAGATTCCTAGCAGTACCCAGTGCTTGGGAAATAACCAGAATTGCCATATTCAGCTGTGATAAACACTACCTAATGCTATCAGTGAAGCCAAGTATTTCTTATAAATGTTAGCCAGTGGCAAACAATTCTGTTTCTGGTGTTTGTTTGTTTGTTTGTTTTTTTTAAAAAAAAAAAAAAAAAAAAAAAGCATATATTCATCCCAAAGCCTGTGTAGAAATGTTTACAGGGGCTGGTGTGATAGCTCAGTGGTTAAGAGTGCTGACTACTCTTCCAAAGGACCTGGGTTCAAGTCCCAACACCCACATAGCAGCTCACAACTATCTGTAATTCCACTCCTAAGGAACCCGACACCTATGGCAAAACACCAACATATATAAAATAAAAATAAATAAATTGGAAATGTTTACAGAAGCTCTATCATTCAGAAGTAGGCACAGCCCCGATGTCCCTCAGCAGATGAATGGGAAAACAGACTGTGCTCATCCTAGAGCAGACTCATTCTCAGCAACAAGCATCACTGACATTTAATAACAGGACTTGGGTGAAAGTCAAAGCATTACACTGGGTGAAAGTAGTCATTTTCCATCAAATCCATGCTGGATGATCTCATTACACGGCATTACACACCCTAGAAAAGGCAAAGCTGTAGGGACGCCCTGCCGTGGTGGGAGGGTTTAGGGGTGTGAGGTTAAGGCCAGCAGCTGCGCTGGGGAGATTTGAGGGATGAAACCTTTGTATGTCACATGTGTGTGTTAAACTCCCAGAGTTGTTCCCACAAGGTCTTTCTGCTTGTTTGGGGGAAGGTTCTGTTTCTTCATTATATATATGGATGGATATTTGACTGCATGTGTACCGGAAGAAAGAGGGCGTCAGATTCCCTGGAACAGGAGTTATAGATGGTTGTGAGCTGCCATATGGGTGCTTGGAACTGAACCTGGGTTCTTTGGAAAAGCAGCCAACCAGTGCTCCTAACCACCAAGCCCTCTCTGAAGCCCTGGTTTTGTTGATACAGGGTCTCATGTAGCCCAGGCTGACCTTGAACTCCTGATCCTTCTGCTTCTACTTCTCGTAGAGTGCTGGAGTTATAGACACAATGTACGTCTCTAACCATGGGAAAAGTTACCTTTAATACATAACATCACAATAAAGGGCTGCTGGGTCATCCGGAAATTGTGTTATGAATGATCTAGTCTGATTAGAACCAAACTGTTGTACATATGTGAGATGCCAATGAGAGCCTGTAATTAGTATTCACAAGGGCCACAAAGAATAGTGTGAAATAAGACAGTTTTTCAGTTCAGCCATCTTAGCATCAGACATTAAGATATCCAAAATAAGTACCTGGGGCTGGAGAGATGATGGCTCAGAGGTTAAGAGATGGCTCTTCCAGAAGTCCTGAGTTCAATTTCCAGCAACCACATGGTGGCTCACAGCCATCTATAATGAGATCTGGCGCCCTCTTCTGGCCTGCAGGCCTACATGTAGACAGAACATAATAAATAAATACATTTTAAAAGAAAAAAAAAAAAAATAGGTACCTGCCACCATGCCTGACAGCCTGAGTTTGGTGACATGGCACAAGACACATGCATGCATACACACACATGCACAAATTTTAAAACACCCCACAGTAAATTATTTTTCTAAGCAAGTAACACGTCTACAATCTTCTCATTTTAACCATGGTGTTTCACAGGTTTGTAGCTAGGCTGGTGTATATCAAGAGAACCAAGTCTTTGACTCAAAACTATATACAGCAAGGCTTGTGGACTACCATTGGGCTAGAAAAGGTTTATCAAACTAGGAGACTCCACTGATACCTTGCTCCCTACAGGAAGTCGTGGCTCATTGGATTGCTAAAAGCCGCATAGGCATCGAACAGATCCGCTTGCTGACCTTGAAAGCAGCACACAGCATTGATACTGTGGGCAGTGCTGCAGCCAGGAAGGAGGTGAGCTCTCCCCCCACTCCAGCCCTTGCACCACCATGCAGAGTCTTCTCTGTCTCTCCCATCCACTGGGTGTTTCAGGGTCTCTCTGATGACACTCTGGGTGAATGTCACCTTCTGGCTTTCCTCTTTCTGGGCTGCCTAAACAAATGACTTTCCGGAAGCAGAATGAATGCCTTAAAAATTGTTAAAATTAGACAGGGTGGGGAAGGTCTAGACTTTCTGCATCCTTGGGATTGGTGTCTACTGCACCATTCATGCTAGTTTTGTGTCCAGAGTGTCTGTCTAGCATCCCTCTGCCTTTGATGTTGGGCTAGATGATGAGTACGGACTGTAGGGGAGGATTCACCCACGTTGTAAATGTTCCATCAAAGACATCTATTGTCCCTGTCTTCTCGTGTGTCCAGCTTATCTGGAGTACAGACATACTCATTTTATTTGAAAAGCCCATAGAATTTCTAAGGAAAAAAAAAGATGGATTAATGGAGCAAAGGCCATGAACTTTATGTGAACACAAACATTCAGTATGATTTACAAGCTGCCTGAACCCCTTTTGGAAACAAGGCAGTTTAGAAATTAATGTGATCTGGAAGCAAGATCTCTTCCAAGGTTCCCGCTGACTGAAATATAGCTGTTCACTGTATTGCTGCAGCTCTCAGCTAGCCTCAGGCACAGCCTGTTAGTGGTGACTTGGGTGTGGAAAGGTTTCCTTTTTCCTACTTCACAGAGAATTACCAAGTGTATCAAATCCTGGCACTTCGAGTGGTCTGAGAAAATAACATTCTTTTCCTGTCTTGCTTCTGTAGATTGCAATGATCAAAGTGGCTGCCCCCAAAACTGTCTGCAAAATAGCTGACTGGGCCATCCAGGTGCATGGAGGGGCAGGCGTCTCCCAGGACTTCCCTCTGGCCAACATGTGAGTGCACATCATCTAAGAATATTTACACAGAGTGCTGGGGAAATGATTTATGGATAAAATGCTTTCAGTGCAGGTGTGGGAACCTGAATTTGAATTCCAAGAACCCAGGTAAAGGGGGTACGGTAGCAGCTGTCTATAGTGTCAGTGTTTCGGGAGGCAGAGGCAGGGGAGCCATAGATGACTGCAGGCCAGGCAGCCTAGTTTACAAACCAGTGAACAGTGGAAAGTGAGATCAACACCCAAGACTGTCTCTTCTCCACACACGCACTATAGTGTTGCCGTACTCCAAAACAGCGGCTACACCTTAGTCTGCTGCTATTTCAGCCAGCAGCCACAGCCTAGCAGGAATTCTGTTCCCACGATCACTGGTTATGTCACTGCCACTAAAAGTAGCTTTAACTAAATCTCTATCATTCTGTTTATAAATAAGACTCAAGATTCAAAGGCAGAGAGATTGAGCAGCAACGAGTTAACCTTCTTTCCTTGCTGGCATCTCCCCAAAAGCAGGTCCTTCTACTCTGCCAAAACAAAAAAAGCTGTGCCACACAGAATCCCTCCCTACTATCCTGGGTCTCTCTATCTCTCCCAGGTACCCTCTGATGTTCCTTGAATACTTTATGCCAACTGGTAGCTAACTCAGCCCCTTGACCCAAGGCTAATTGTATTTAATGAATGTAAATGCTAACTCAGGGTTTACAGTGTGGATTGAATATCCCCCAACACTATAGTGTGTGTGAGCACACCCTTACATACACATCCTTACACACACACACATATCATACACATACATTTTCAAACTAATATATTTTAAAAGATTGACATTAAAAATACAAAGATTGAAATAAATGTCAATCAAAAGATAAAATCAGTTTTTTAATCCACAGATGCTTTGACAGTAATTGCTTAGGAAAATAATAAAGACCCTTCCTTTATGTAATTGAAGGTGGAGTGGCTGGGGAGTGCTTTCCTATTGCAGATACAATTCCTGTCTTGTCTTATATCATTGTCAATTGACGTACACTCTGCCCCTGTGAAAATCCTTTCTGATCCTGTCTATTTGAGGTCCTATATCTCTTTACTGTTCCATTGCCTGGATTTTATATCCTCTGAACCTTTTTTCCCCTTGCCTCCAGGAATTCTAAAAGTGCATTTAGTGGAATCCAGAACCATTGTGTCCTCTGTATAACGGAGCAATGGAAAATAGCATTGAGAGGAGCCTTCCTTGGATTCAGTTCCCTCCTGGGCATGCAAGAGTCACAGCTCTGAGATCTAGTCTGCTCCCCCCACACACACACACACCCTTGTTTCTGCTTAGCCCCATCCCTGCGCCTTAGGCTCCCACACACAGTGTTCCTGCCTGTCACATGCAGCATCTGGCCAGGGACCACAGGGACCGCTGACTACTCAGGGTACACACAGGCCTGGCCCCCACTGTTGAAGGCAGGGACCGCTGACTGCTCAGGGTACACACAGGCCTGGCCCCCACTG
>PVIH01001889.1:0-10522 GCA_004025045.1 Sigmodon hispidus
CTCTCCAGCATTATGCCTGCCTGTTGCCATGTTCCCTGCCATGACTCTCACAGGCCCATCTTCTGAAACCATGAGCTCCAAATTAAATGCTTTCTCTTATTAGTTGCCTTGGTTGTGATACTCTAGAAAAGTATCAAGACAGTTGCCTTGGTTATAATGCTTAATCACAGAAGAAAAAAAAAAAGAAAACAAGGTCCTTCATTAATTTGGAGTTTTGTATAAAATGTGAAATAAAGGTCCTGTTTTATTCTTCTATGTTTAGCTACCCAGTTTGTCCAGAACCACTTTTTGGAGATTCCTTTTTCCCAACATGTACTGTTGACATCTTTGTCAAGAATCAGGTGGCTGTAGGTGTGAGGACTTACACGTGAGTCCTAAATTCTATTCCTTTAGTCAAGGCTTCCATTTTCCTCCCAGTATCGTGCTACTATTATAGCTCTATAGTATGACGTGAAACCTGCAATGATGACATTTTCAGCAGTGTTGTTATTGAACAGGGTCATTTTGGCTATGTAGGTCTTTTGTGTTTTCATAATAAAATTAAGATTTTTTTTTTCAACTTCTGTAAAGAATTGCATTGGAATTTTATGGGGATCATATTGAATCTGTAATTTAGTTTTGGTAGAAAGGCCGCTTTCACAGTATTAATCTTGCCAATCTTTCATCTTCATGGTTTTTTTTTTTTTTTTCTTCCGGTTTCTTTTTCAATGCCTTTCACTTGGTTGGATTTATCTCGATGTATTTTAGAGGCTATTGGGAGAAGAACTGTTTGTTTGGTTTCTTTCTTGGTTTGTTTGTGATTTGCAAAGAAGGAGGCTACAGATTTTGTGTGTGAATTTTGTATCCTGCTACTTTGCTGAATGTGTTTATCATCTGTCGAAAATTTCTGGTGAAGTTGTAAGGAGTTAGCAGGAAACAGTCAGGAATGAGGTCATAGGGAAAGGGATAACATTCCCATAGAGCAACTGTACTGTAAAGAGGGACAACATCCAGCCTTGAAACTAAAATGCAACCTCAATCAGACCAAGAACCATCCAGGCCAAGGAGACTGAGTAATGGGAAAGAGGAGGAAGAGAGCCCAGAGTCCCTATAAGAAGACCTATTCAGAAGCCATTTGGTGGCTTACCAGCTCTGGGATCCTGCCTCTCACAAAGGGCACTTCCTGGTTGCTTCACTAAATGTTTGGTTTCATTTCCTCTGAATCTTTATTTCACCATCTGTTCCTGGGTGTCTAGTTCTGTGTTCACCCTTGGAAAGGACCCAAAGCCTTAGACAGTGGACCTTTCAAGTTCAAGATTCCCTGCTGTAGAGTCTTTAGGGCCATAATACATAATACAAATCATATGATCTGCAAAAAAGAATACTTTGACTTTCCCCATTCCTACTTTTATCCGTTTATCTCCCTTGCTTGTCATATTGCCAATCTTGTTCAACTGTGAATCGTGTAAGCTAGAAAAACGACCTCCCTGATAAGACATGCCCACTGCAGTGTCATAATGTCCCGACAGTAACCAACCACTTCCTGACTGGCTTTAATCCTGCTTCACAAGTCGACACCCATATCTGGCACCAATATTTGGGCTAAGAACCTGTGACTAGGCATGCCATAGGCTCTAGGGGAGAACCTACTACTGTTTTTTTTTGTTTTTTTTTTTTCTGCTAATGACTTCTTGCTATACCCATAGATTAGTGCTCTCTCACCTTTAATCAGAGAAGCTTCTTTTGTGGAAGATGGTTGTTAGCACAGACCCACAACTGGTCAAGGTGCACAGGATAGAAGGCTGCAGAATGTTCAGAACTGTTCTCTAGGTACAAAGGGTTGCACACATGAACCCATAACAGTTGAGACAGCATGCCCAAGACCTCCCCAAGCTCAAGCCAGACAAAATCCGAACGTAAGAGGGGAAATGGCCACAAAGTTCACCCAGTACTAAAAGGCTATTGGCAATTAATAGCTGTGGGGGTGGGATGGGGTGGGGTGAGGAGTTGGTTTCTTTAAAGGTGCAGTCCTTGGTGGGTTGACCATGTCCCATTGAATAGCCAAGAGGAGGTGAGCAACACCATCTGTACTTGATGGTTTTAAAAAAAAGAAGAGAACACAAAGGAAGTAGAGAAGAATATGGATCTAGAAGGAGTTTAGGAGGAGATAATGTGACCAAAATAACCTGTACAAAATTCTCAAAGAGATGGTGAGGATGATGACCCCTTCTCAACTTGACACACAAACACATCTTTTCCTTTCTTGTTCATCCCCAAGATGACACATTAATATCAATATCACAATATAAAACATTTAACAAACTAAAAAGACACTGTCTCAAAAACACAAAAATAAAACAAAAAGTTCCACTCTTTACAATCACTTTAAAATTCAGTCTTTTTTTTATTCAAAGACTCTCTCTCTCTCTCTCTCTCTCTCTCTCTCTCTCTCTCTCTCTCTCTCTCTCTCGTGTTGAGACAGAATTGCTCTGTGTAGCTTTGGCTGTAGACAAGGCTAGCCTTGAACTCACAAAGATTCACCTGCCTCTGCCTCCTGAGTGCTGGGATTAAAGGTGTGTGCCTGCCAAGCAAACACTCTTTTAAAACCTAAAATCTCTTTTTAAATTCAGTCTCTAAACTGTGGTCTCCTATAAAATAAAAATAAATATATCCATATTTCCAAAAAGAAGAACAAGGAAACAGTCACAATCAAATCAAAGTTAAATCAAACTCAACTGTGTAAATGACGCAATTCCAATGTCTGGGATCCATGCACCATCTTCTGGACTCCTTTAAGGGGCTTGGGTCACTTCTCCAGCTCTGCCCTCTGCAGCACACACAGCTTGTCTTCAAGGCTCCAGCTGGCTCCACTCCACTGTTGCTGCTGTTCTTGATGGTCACGCCAGGGTACTAGAATTTCTACAGTGCTGGGGTCCTTACTGCAACTGGGCTGCACTTTAACCAATAGCCTCTCATAGGCTCTCCTCATGGTGCCAAGCCTCATCTTCTCTAAATGATCCTTTCAATCCTAGGTCTTCAACTGCCACCAAGGCTGCACCTTCGCCAGTGGCTTCTCATGGCCTCTCACAGTGCCAAGCCTCAGCTGTTCTCCATGACCTCTTCATGCCATCAAAACCAGCACTACCTGGGTGACTCTTACAGTACCAAGCTCAGCTGCCAGCACAAAGTATAACCTTAGTCACCTCTGGAACACAGCTTCTGTGTGCTATCTCTCAGGAAACATTTCCCAGGTTTCTCCTCAGCATTGCTGGTCTCTTCTTAATCATTGCTAATTTCTCAGTTCTAGTTGACCAGCATCAACTATCCCAGCAAAGCAAAAGTTTCACTTTAGTGGTTCTGGTATTGTAGTATTAGGTTTCTGGCCCAGACTTTCGGGTCTGGCCCCATGGCGGGGACCTGCTAACCCAATGATCCAAAGTTCCACAGTCCCTCAGAGATACACAGATGTTTACATTAGCTTTATGCTGATCAGCCTAGGGCTCAGGCATATAGGTTGCTAACTCTTTACCCTTAAACTAACCCGTTATTCTTATCCTGTTCAGCCATGCAATTTGGTACCTTTTCTTTTTTTTCTTTTAATATTTTGTTTTTATTTTATAACTGTGTAAGGGTGTCAGATCTTGGAATTATACAGTTGTTAGCTGCCATGTGGATGCTGAGAATTGAACTCAGGTCCTTTGGAAGAACAGTCAGTGCTCTAAACCGCTGAGCCATCTCTCCAGCCCAGTACCTTTTCTTAAGAGAGCAGCATTTCAGCTTCTTCCCTCTGCTTCTGCTGGCAACTCATCCTGCTCTCTCTGGTATCTGTGCTCTGCTCTTCCTGTTCCCAGAGTTTTCTTAGTCTGGTAGCCCCGCCCACACTTCCTGTCTGCCTTTGACCAATTAACATTTTTATTAAACCAGTAGGTGGGACAATTATTTACAATGCAATAGCATAATCCCACTACAAGGATTCTTGTTAATCTTATAGCTAATTCTTCAGCCCCAGCTAACCAGAACCACAGAAATATAATTCAAAATAACAACTGACCCAGTTAGAGTCTTTAAACTTCACAAGGCAGGCCTTCATCCTCTGCACTGCTCTCCACATTCTTATCTTCCAAGGTCCTACAGGAGAGCCCACCAAGCACTGAATACTCAGTGACTTTGTGGCACAAATAGACCCTTAGTCACTAGCCCCCTTTCTTTATAAACCACTTAAAAAGAGACCTCAGACCTGGAGCCCGAGAGTCTGTGGCTTCTGCTTCCTTTCAGTGTCTGTTTGTCTGTCTTTCTGTCTGTTTTGAGAGAGGGGGGTCTCACAGTGAAGCCCTGGCTGGCCTGAATCTTGCTATGTAGAGACAGACTAGATTGGTCTTGAATTCAAGGAAATCCACCTGCCTCTGCCTCCTGAAAGCAGCACAGCCACCTCTCTTTTGATTCTTTTGAATCAAGGACCCTAGAAATCCTCTGTCCCAACCTGGGTCCTACAAGGAGGAATTTGAGGTGAGCTAGAAGTCACTTGCTCAGTTATATTTCATCATGTTTTAAATTCCAAGTTAAGATTTAGCACCCTGGTGCATAGGTGAAGTTACGACGATGCATGGCTTTTCCCATGCATACCCCATAGCTAAGATGTCCCACTCCCCTTCTGGCTCATCAGAACCTTGTAGCCTTAACTCTAGGTGACTGTGTCCTCAGCCAGAGAAGGGCTACTCTGCTGCGATTCTCTCCTAAGGCTTAGCATAAACATGAATGTCAAGGGGAGGAAGAGCTAAGATACTGTTTCTAAATGCTGTAGCATTATCCCCATTTGGAAGAGACCAAAAAAAAAAAAAAAAATCTATTTGTTGTATTTAAAAGGGCAATGCAAAAAGTCAAGATAAATTATGTAAGGCGTTCTGCGGTTTGAGATTTAAAAGGAAAGAGCAAAAAGGAAGGGCTTCCTCTCTGGCTCAGCCCTGCTGTCCTCCCCTGTCACTCGCTAATGTGACCTCAGGCACAGCCCTGGGAAGCCACACTGTAGCTTACAGTTTCAAACAGAACTGTATGGTTTGAAAAGATGCTCACCCAGGACTCTTTCAAATTAAAGGAAATAAAAAGTTATTCTTAGGTAGTGGGCTTTCCCAAACACACATAAATGGTAAGAGACAAAAATTACCTAGGAACAAGCTGACTCAATAGTTTGTGGCACTGTAGATGCTGGTAAAAAAAAAAAAAAAAAAAAAAAAAAAAAAAGCTGTTTGCTTTCAAGTGTGCTGATTGGTTTGGGTGGATCCTAGTTTTTTAGATCTTTTATGGGCCTCAGAAGTTAGAAACAAGGCCCTTTGTTGTGATAAACATGACTGTGTGCAGCAGTCTCTCCTTTGAATATCTAAGAACCCTAACATTATAGGTTTGTAGAATTGCATGGTAAATTCAGACTAGCCTGTGGTTTGCAAGGCAAATATAGCCCAGTTACCAGAGTCAAATGTCTACTGCTGAGAAAGGCTACCAGACACATACTTGGCTGTGTGAGTATTTTACCGGCCCCAATTCTAGAATCAGGCTCAGTACTTCTTGAGGCAAGGTCTCACTCTGTGCCTCTGACTGGCCTAGAATTTGCTGTGTATGAATGGGTCTGACCTTGAGCTCACGGGGATCCACTTGACTCTGCCTCCTGACAGCCACTACACTCAGCCCAATTTTTGATTCCTTGATTAAGGGGACAAGAACCTGGAAATCCCCTTACCATAAGATGATAATCATCTACATATGCTGTGTGTGTGTGTGTGTGTGTGGAGACAGAGAGACAGAAATAGAGAGAGAGATACAGAAAGGCAGAAAAGTTTATACTAAAATATATAGCAATATATTCTATTGACTTTTTTTTTTAAGATTTTTTTATTTATTTATTATGTATACCGTGTTCTTCCTTCATGTATACCTGCATGCCAGAAGAGGGTGCCAGATCTCATTGCAGATGGTTGGGAGCCACCATGTGGTTTCTGGGAATTGAACTCAGGACCTCAGGAAGAGCAGCCATTGCTCTTAACCTCTGAGCCATCTCTCCAGCCCAACTTCTTCTTTTTAATAATTTATTTAAATTTATTTTTAAGTACATTAGTGTGAAGGTGTTACATCTTCTGGAACTGGAGTTATAGACAGTTATGATCTACCATGTGGTTGCTGGGAAATGAACCTGGGTCTTCTGGAAGAACAGCCAGTGCTGTTAACTGCTGATCCATCTTTCCAGCCCCTGCTCTATTGACTTCTATTTCACATGTATTGATAATAATATATAACATTTGTTTATACTATGCATCTGTGATGGTCTGAATAAGAACAGGCTTGTATATTTAAATGTTTAGCTACCAAGGAGTGGGACTATTTGAGAAGAATTCAGGAGGTGTGGCCTTGTTGGAGGAAGTGTGTCACTGGGTAGGCTTTGATGTTTCAAAAGCCAATCAAAGTCTTATGTCTTAGTTAAGGTTTCTATTGCTGTGGTGAAACACTATAATCAAAAGGCAAGTTGGGGCTGGGTATTTATTTGGTTTATACATCCATATCACTGAAGATCATCAAAGGAAGTTCAGAACAGGAACTCAAACAGGGCAGGGATCTGGAGGAAGGAGCTAATGCAGATGCCATGGAAGGGTGCTGCTTACTGTCTTACTCCTCATAGCTTGCTCATCCTGCTTTCTTATAGAACCTAGGAACATCAGACCAAAGATAGCCCCACCCCCAATGGGTTGGGCCTTCCCACTCCAATCACTAATTAAGGAAATGCCCCACAGGTTTGCTAACAGTCCAATCTTATGTAGGCATTTTCTCAATTGAGGTCTCCTCCTCTCAGACGATTTTAGCTTATGTCAAGTTGACAGAAAGCTGCCTGGCAACTGAGAGTCTCTCTTGTCCTGCTGCCTATAGATCCTGATGTAGACCTCTCAGCTCCTTCTCCAGTACCATGTCTACCCATGTGCTACTATGCACTCCACCATGATGATGACTGACTAAACTTCTGAAACTGTAAGTGAGCCCCCAATTACATGTTTTCTCTTATAAGAGTTGCCTTGATAATGGTGTCTCTTCACAGCAATAGAACTGTAACTAAGACAACATCCATACAGTATATTATATATTCAGGTACAATAGAGATATAACCATATGTTGCTTATTTTTATTTAATTACAATTTATAATTTATATATATAATGTATATGCTTTCATAAATGTGGAGACTGAGATGGTCCCTGGACACTCAGGAAATTTCATGATCCAGTTTGAAGTCCACAATGTCAGACAGCTGATGGTTTAGGGCTTCAGTGAGGCCTTGAAGCCCTAAGAACCAAGAGCATTAAGGGTACAAGGTAGATGTCTCAGCTGAAGCAGTCAGAGAGTAAATTCAACTTTCTTCTCCTTTTTTGTTTTACATGTGTCCCCAAAAGGGACACTTATATTGGGGAAAATCATCAGTAAATTAATTCAGCTGGGGGCTGGAGAGATGGCTCAGCGGTTAAGAGCACTGTCTGCTCTTCCAGAGGACCTGGGTTCGATTCCCAGCACCCACATGGCAGCTCACAACTGTCTGTAGTTCCAGTTCCAGGCAAACACCAAGGCAAATAATTAAATAAAATAATAAAATAAAAAAGTGTTAAAAAAATTAATTCAGCTGTGAATTATTGGTTGTGGAGGTGGCTCAGTGCATAAAACTATTTACCATACAACCATAAGGACCTTAGTTCAAATCCTCAAAATCTATGTAAAGGGTAGATAGCTGCATAGTGCAAACATCTATAATCTTAGTGCCTCTAAGGGAGATGAGAGATGGAGACAGAAAAATCCCTGGGTGCTCCTGGGTTAGCTATCTATCACTGAAGGTTATCTTCTGACCGTAAACACGTTATGATACTCATATGCCCACATTCATAATCCCCAAACTTAAAGTTCCAAATGACTTGAATCCATATCAAACCCACTTATCTTTTTTCTTTTCTTTAAAAAAAAAATAAGTATTTTTAGCTTTTAAAAAAATTAGTGTAGTTGAGTGTATTGACTGCATATACATCTGTACAGCACTCATGCCAGGAACTGAGGAAATGGTGAGCCTCCATGAGGGTGTTGGATATCAAATCCCAGTCCTTTCACAGACAAGTGCTCTTTTTTTTTTTTTTAAAGAAAAACGTTATTCATTTATTTATTTGCCTTGTTGTTTGCCTGGAACTGGAACTACAGACAGTTGTCAGCTGCCATGTGGGTGCTGGGAATCGAACCCAGGTCCTCTGGAAGAGCAGAGGGTGCTCTTAACCACTGAGCCATCTCTCCAGCCCCACAGACAAGTGCTCTTAACCACTAAGACAACTCTCCAGCTCCATTACCTTCTTTTTCTCACTTTCCCTTGTCCCATTAGCCTCCATGCCTTCTCTGCCCCCTACATGCCCTCCCTATCACGATGGACTGTATCCCTCAGGTAGCATAAGCCAAAATGAACCCTTTGCTCCTTGACTTCCTTTGACAGGATGTTTTGACACAACCATGCAAAAGTAACTAAAGCACCCAGGGAAAAACTCCCCCAGGCCACTGTTTTTCAGTGTGGAACCCCTTCAATGGGATTCTCAGCTCAGGTTCCCTCTTTTGAAATTAGTTTGCATTTTCACAGATTAGAACAAGTGATGGATGGGGTCCTCAGAGTCCTTTACTGTTGGTCTAGTGAGGAAGCAAGGTTTTACTTTAACAGATCAGTTACTTAACAATTACAGCCACTTTCTCTCCACCACATCTGCAACTTAAACCTGGCCTGGGCTCCTTTTCTTGCCAAACTACAAATTAAAAATAAAATTCTGCCTTCATCACTAAAAAACAATAAGCAATAACTATGTCTCAGCTTGGATGTTATGACTTAAACTTTTCTCCATTAAGCAACAGTCTATTACCTTTTTTATATAAAAAGATTTATTTACTTATTTTTATATGTAAGAGTGTTTGGCCTACGTGTGTGTGTGTGTGTGTGTGTGTGTGTGTGTGTGTGTGTGTGTGTGTGTGTGTACTACATGTATGCCTGGTGCTGGTGAAAGGGCATTGAACCTCCTATAACTGAAGTTACAGATAGTTGAGAGCTACAATGTAAGCTTAAGAACTGATCCCAGGTTTTTTGTTTGTTTGTTTGTTTGTTTGTCTGTTTGTTTGTTTTTGGAAGATTAGCTAGTGCTCTTAACCACTGAGCCATCTCTCTGGCCTAGTCTTACTTTATAATACAGTTTCATTTGAGCTTTCAAAATACAAGCAGCAAGCACATAGTTTTTTGTTTTTTTTGTTTTTTGCCAGAACATAACACAAAGAGCCTCTACTCCAGTTCCTTACAAAGTCCAGTTTCCCTCTGAAACCTCATGAATACAGTTTTTTATCATCTTCCCTTCTGCTGACACTTTGGTCTACCACACCCTCACCAGAATGGCCCTTTAATCTCTGCTTACAGAATTCCAAGGCTTTTCTCACCCAAAGATTTAAACGCTTCCACATTCCTCCCATAAAAGTGTTCCAAAGGCACATGACCCATATGGTCCAATCTATCATCGTAGCGGTCCCATGCCTCAGTATCAATTTTTGTATCTGTTACTTTTCTCACAGTTGTGATGAAATTACCTAATAAAAGAAATTAAAGAAAGGAAGGGTTTCCTTTGGCTTACAGTTTAAGGGGATAAAGTCCATCACTGCAGCTGAGGAATAGGAGTGAGAACATGAGATGGCTGCTCACACTGCATCTGTAATAACAAAGAAGAGAGAGAAAAAAGGTGCTCAGGCTCACATTTTCATTTTTCTCTTTTTATTCAGTCTGGAACTCCAGCCACTTGGGGTGGTGCTACTCACATTCAGGACATGTCTTCCTGCCTCAGTTCAACCTCTCTGGAGAACCTTCACCAACAGGGGTATGTCTCCTGGGTCATTCTAAATCCAGTTGAGTTGATGCTGGAGATTCATCGCACAGGCCTTAGAACTAGAAAGAAAAAAAAAAGTCTCAATAATGTGGAGGCTTTAATCCCTTACCCTTCCTTACATCCCTGTCCTCCTGGCTGAGACCTCTCCGAGGTTTTACTCATCTAGAGCATGTCTGTATCTTAAGTGGTCTATCTGTTCCCATATCATTCCGGAATGCCTCAGTTATGTTTTCAATCTGCTGATAATATGATCTTACTCCCCTGACAAACCATTCAGTAACTAATTCATTGCTCACAGAAAACATCAGACAATTCCATCTTAGTGATTCTGAACCTGCTGGTTTAGTTTTACAATCTCCAACTATGTGTTCCTTCTAATGGAGTAAGTCCTAAAATTCCACGTTTAACTTTTTATCCACAAATTATTCCCACCTTTCAGAATCTGAGGAACAGAGCTGGAGAGATGGCTTGGCAGTTAAAAGCAAAGGCTGCTCTTGCAGAGGACCCAATGTTGGTTCCCAGAGCCCATGTCTAGTGACTCACAAGTGCCTGTAACTGCAGCTCCACAGAGGCCTTCCCAAGCACCTGTACCCATGTGCACACATACAGATAATTTAAAAAAAAAAAACA
>PVIH01001889.1:10622-44239 GCA_004025045.1 Sigmodon hispidus
AAAAAAAAAAAAAAAAAAAAAAAAAAAAAAAAAAAAAAAAAAAAAAAAAAAAAAAAAAAAAAAAAAAAAAAAAAAAAAAAAAAAAAAAAAAAACAAAAATAAGCCTTAAAAAATAACTCTGTCTTCCAAGGCTGAGACAAAAAGGACAGTTCTGTGCAACTCTTCTGTCGCAATATGAATGTGAAACGACCTCTTCAGGCTCATGTTCTGAGTGCCTGTTCCTCCTATGTTAGCACTGCTTGGGGAAGGCTGTGGAATCATTAGGTGGTTTCCCTTGACTGATAGAAAGAAGTAAGTCACTGGGAGTGGACCATTGAAGGTTATAGCCCAGGCCCTCATTCAAGCCTCTCTGTCTTCTGCCCAATGTGAGCAGCAACTGCACTCTTCCAGGTCACTAAACAACTCTGCAGTGCCTCCCCTGCTATAGTGAACTGCAACCTCCCAAAACCATGGACCAAAATAAATGTCTATTAGTTGTTTGACCACAATGACTAATACAGCTGCTTTTATTTTCTCTCCCTGAAAGGCTTAAGTGTTTCTTACATACTTCTGTGAACCACAGAGTACTCAACGCCCCTAGGTATATCAGTAACTCATGTACACACCTTTGTTCTTATAAAACTACGAACTCCACAAAATCGAGAAAATGACTTGTCTCTCCATCTAACTGCCTTGCATATTCTCTTATAATATGTATTAATTCACTTATCCACTGGTAGTGAATTTATTCATCATTTAAAAACACAGCTAAATTGTTTCAACTTCAAATTTTTAAAATGTAGGTATGTTTTGTCAAGAAACAGTGTTAATGATTTCTCATGTTATCATCTTTCAGTCCATAGGTTAATCTGTGTGTGGATGAGCTTCAATCATCAGTCCAAGTGAATTGTATTCCAGATAAGTGTGCAGGGGTTCTTGGTGTGTCCTATAAGAACCAATTCTTTTGTCTTCCCTGGCAGGAAGGGGA
This sequence comes from Sigmodon hispidus, assembly GCA_004025045.1. Taxonomy (NCBI): domain Eukaryota; kingdom Metazoa; phylum Chordata; class Mammalia; order Rodentia; family Cricetidae; genus Sigmodon; species Sigmodon hispidus. Next base: position 11,590 of record PVIH01001889.1, read on the forward strand.
GGAAAGGAATTGAGAAGATTAGGCAACACATTCAAGGTCTCAGCAAATAAAGGCAAAGATTAGATTACAGTTTGGCAAAGCTTGGGGAGTGTTTGTGCTGGGCTCTCCGAGTGAGTCATCCATGCAGGTGTGCTGACAAGGAGTGAAATCTGACCAACACTGACCAGCATCCCTTGTAGGACGCTAAAGACAGGTCTCTGTAGATAGATGATTGTCCTGTCAGCCTGGTGGGTGAAAAGAGTTGGGTCGTCATCAAATTCCTCCTTGGGGAGTCAGTCAGGCTGTGAGATCTGACCTTAACACAGGACATGGGGAGGTGGACAGGTAGTCCAGGGAGTAGGGAGAAGGGGAAACAAAGTGTTCCTTTTTCACCAGCAACTATGAGAAGTACAAGGAGAACAAACAGGTTTGACCCACTGGAGCATGAAATATCTCAGTTTCCCAACAGTGTATCTTAATGGCAATATTTTAAAATGGCTCCCCACATACATATATGGATGGGAGATTAACTCCAGGTCCCCTTTCAGACAGACAACACAAAAATAAAGGAACTAAGTGTAGATGAGTAGATTAGAAACTGAAAGATCACACAGATAACCAGCCCAAGATTCATTCTGGCCCCACTATTCCCTGTAAACACACTTCTTGGGTGTGTTCTCTGTTAGCAGCTCTAGAAACCACTCATATGCCAATGCCATCCAAACCTCTCTATCCAGTGCAGACTCATCTTAGATTCATCCTGCCATCCAAGTGGTCGCTCCGAAATCCAGGAGTGGCTGTCACTCATCTGCTTCAAGCCCCTCAGTGTTTCTCACTGTCCAGCATCATTTCTTGACTCTATCATCTTTTCTGTTCCAGCAGTTCTGAATGGCTTGGGCTAAACTGATTTTTTTTATTATCATTATGAATAAAGTCACACTTTCTATCCATGTATATCCTTGTTCAAGAGATATTTCATGCCCCAGTGGGTCAAACCCGTTTGTTCTCCTTGTACTTCTCAGAGTTGCTGGCGAAAAAGGAACACTTTGTTTCTCCTTCTCCTTGTTTCATAAGAGTAGAAAACTGGGCTGGAGAGATGGCTCAGCAGTTAAGAGCACTGACTGTTCTACTGGAGGACCTGAGTTCGATTCCCAGCAACCACATAGCAGCTACCAACTGTCTGTAATTCCAAGATCTGACACCCTTACACAGTTATACATGCAGGTAAAACACCAATTCACATACTATTATAAAAAGATATATGCCTCTTGACTAATAAAATGTAGCATTTAAAAAAAAAAAAGAGTAGATGATTCTTTCTCTTCTAAGCCCTGTTGATGCTGTCCCATGCATCCTTTACTCAGGTCAGATGTGCCCAGAAAGTCATTCCCGGGACTCAGAAAAGGGGTACTCGAGTCACAACATGTGATGAGCTTTCAAAGGTTACAAAATAGTATCAATGACACCGTAGACCTGGTCTCCAGGCTCCTCTCCTACCACTGGGCCATATAATGACCCAGTTGTATGTGGGTTTCATGGGACATACTTGTAATTCCAACACTGAGGAGGTAGAGGCAGGAGGATTATGAGTTCAACACTAGCCTGACTAAATAGTAAGTTCTGTCTCAAATAAACAAAATAAAACAATAGCCATAATAATGTCCCAATCCATCACCAGGTCATATATTGCTTCCCTCACCCATACAGCATCCTAACACACCTTGCTCATCTCTGACCCACTTATGATACCAAGTATTGATAAGGCCTAGGGAATATTAGGCAAGTACTCTACCATAGAGATGGACTCCCGGCTATGATGGTTCATTCTAAGTGTCGGCTTGATTAGATTTAGAAACAAGTAGAAGATAGTGAGGTACAATTCTAGGTATGTCTATGAAGGCATTTCCATAGAGGGTTGACGGATGATGGCCCACCCTGAATGTGAGTGATAACATCTCATGAGCAAGTGACCCACCCACATGGAAGAGAAGCAGAGAAAGCAGAGAACAGCCAGAGCATTCTCCTTTCTCAGCACTGTAGTCCTACATGACATGAGCTAGCCTTGCTCAGCCATGCATTCTGCAGCATCATAAACCCTTTTGGAAAAGTAGTGTTTTTAGGAATAATCATTTAATTATAGTCTGTGAAATATAAGCATAATTTTGGTTTAAGTGCAAGAAAGAGAGACTATTCTAATTCCTTTGGATACTCAGAATCCTTCCTGTTATTTACTGGGCCTAGACAGGCCCCCAGATGACTAAGTTCTAAAACAAACCACTGAATTCAGCTAGATCTCAGGGAAAGCTCTGGAGTCTTCTAAATATTCCTGAGGAAGCCACTATCCACAGAGAGAAACTCTGAAAGAAATCCCCAGCCCAGGAGAGTAGTGTGGCATTGAGGGTTAGTCTGCTTCAGAAAGTACTTGTGACTTCTAGCAAATTTCAAGTCAAAAGGTACTGGGGGCTGAGTGTAATGGTACCCATCTGTAGTCCTTGTACTCAAGGGACCAAAGCAGGAGAATCTTGTGCTTAAGGCCAGCCTGGGAGCCATAGTGCGACCCTATCTGAAAACCCAAGCAAAAGAATTGGAAGAAAAATCACATCCAGGAGGCTTCTTCTGTGACTTGAAAGCATCCTGTTGATGTAACTAACTATATTGAAACTGTTTTTGTTGGGTTATGACATCCCACACAGCACAGTATCCACTATTTGCTACTTAAAAGAAAGAGGAATTAGATAATCAGACCCAATTTATTCCTTTTGGTACCTTTAAGTTCCTATAGCTGTTTGAACAGATTTCTTGGCCAATGGTCTTGAATGCTTTACACAAAAAAGGCCCTGTGCTGCCCCCAAAAGATAGAATTCCAAAGCTTTAGTGTGTTATCTAAGAACTTCAACACCTGCTGGTACTGCTACAGAGTCACACAGAGGAGTGTTGATGTAACTGCCAAGAACATTATTTGGACGATCAAGACAAACATTCTTTGGATTTTTTTCCTTTAGCTATTAGACAGCCTTTGTATCCATTGTATTTGTTGCAGACTTTCTCCCAGGAAGTATGATTCACTGCACATATAATGAACAAACAGGAGACAGCCCCTGCTACCACTGTTAGGAGTCCCACAAGAGGAGCAAGCTACACAACTGTAACATAGATGCAGAGTACTTACGTCAGTCCTGTGCAGGCTCCCTAGTGGTCAGTTCAGTCTCCAAGCCCCTATGAGCCCAGATTAGTTGACTCTGAGTTTTCTTGTGGTGTCCTTGACCCTCTGGCTCCTATAATCCTTTCTTCTTTCTTTCTGCAGGATTCCCCAAACTCCATCTAATGTTTGGCTGTGGGTCTGCATCTGTTTCCATCAGTTGCTGGATGAAGAAGCCTCTCTGAGGGCAATTCAGGTAGACACCAGTCTGGCCACAGGAGATGGCCAGTTCAGGCTATGTATCCCATATTGCTAGAAGTCTTAGCTGGGGTCATCCTTGTAGATTCCTGAGAGATTCCCTTGCACTAGGTTTTTACCTGATCCTGAAATACTCCCCATTTCCAGTAGTCTCTTTCAGCACACTTGCCTCCTCGCCTCCAACAACATCCTGATCATGTTCCCCTCCCCACATACCCTTAGTCTATTCACAAAGTATCTCTTCTATTTCATCTTCCCAGGGAGATCCTGGTATATCCCCCCACCCACCCTGAATGAATCTTCCTTTTTACCTAGTCTCTTGGGATCTGTGGATTGTAGCATAGTTATCCTTCATCTTATAGCTAATATCCCCTTATGTGTGAGTACATACCATATTTATCTTTCTCATTTCTGTCTACCTCACTCAGGATGATTTTTTTCTAGTTCTATCCATTTGCCTTCAAATTTCCTGGTGTCCTTGTTTTTAACAACTGAGTAATATTCCATTAGGTAAATGCACCACATTTTCTTTATCCATTCCTTGGTTTAGGGACATCTAGGTTGTTTCTAGGTCCTGGCTATTACAAATAAAGCTTCTATGAACATAGTTGAACAAGTGTCCTTATGGTGTGATTGAGCATCCTTTGGGTATATTCCCAGGAGTAGTATAGTTGAGTCTGGTGGTAGATTGATTCTCAGTTTTCTGAGAAACTGCTACACTGACTTCCACAGTGGCTTTAAATGTTTGCACTCCTATCAGCAATGGAGGAGTGTTACCCTTGCTCCACATCCTCTCCAGCATGAGCTGCCACTTGTGTTTTTGATCTTAGCCATTCTGACAGGTGTAAGATGGTATCTTGGAGTCATTTTGATTTGCATGTCCCTTATAGCTAAAGATGCTGAACATCTTCTTAAGTGTTTCTTTGCCATTTGAGATTCTTCTGTTGAGAATTATCTGTTTAGGTCTGTATCCAATTTTTAATTGAATTTGGTTTGTTGAGTTCTTTATGTATTTTGGAAATTAGCCCTCTGTTAAATGTGAGGTTGGTGAAGACCTTTTTCCATTCTGCAGGCTGCCATTGTGTCCTATTAATGATGTCCCTTTGCCTTACAGAAACAATTTCATGGGGTCCCATGTATTAATTATCAGTCTTAGTGCCTGTGCTATTGGTGTTCTCCTGTGCCAATACATTCAAGATTATTTCCTACTTTCTCTTCTATCAGGTTCATGGGTTTATGTTGAGATCTTTGATCCACTTGGACTTGGTTTTTGTGTAGAGTGATAAATATAGATTTATTTGCATTCTTCTACATGCTGGCATCCAGTTGGACCAGCACCATTTGTTAAAGATGCTTTCTTTTTTTCCATTGTATAATTTTGGCTTCTTTGCCAAAAATCAGGTGTCCATAGGTGTATGTATTTGTCTAGGTCTTTAATTTGATTCCATTGATTTCACCTGTCTTTATGTCAATACTATGCAGTTTTTATTATTATAGCTCTATAGTAGAGCTTAAAATCAGGAATGGTGATACTTCTAGAACCTCTTTTATTGTTCAGGATTGTTTTATCTATTCTGGATTTTTTGTCTTCTGATATAGATTTGAGTATTATTTGTTCAAGGTTTGTAAAGAATTGTGTCGGGATTTTTAATGTGGATTGCACTGATTTTTACTATGTTGATCCTACCGATACATGAGCATAGACAATCTTTTCATCTTCTGATCTTTTTCAATTTCTTTATTCAAGGATTTGAAATTCTTGTCATTTAGGTCTTTCACTTTAAACTCTGACAATTGAAAAGTTTTTACAGAGAATCACATGATCAAATATGTAATCAGCTGCCTGTCCTTTTAAGTTAACTCCTTCCATTTCAGATGCAAACACAGCAAAAGGACCATGACACACAGGGTAGCTGACTAAACTCCAATAGTTCATAACTCACACAAACTGAACAGAACCTACAGCCTTTTCTGTTTGTTCAAAGGCCCACCTGACACCAGTTTCCTCCTACAGGCTTCCTATTTATTTGGGTCTTATCACCTTTTTTCCTTACCCTGATGTTTTGTAATTCATGATTCTTAAAAGAGGAACCAGTGTCTTCCATCTGGATCCAGTGTTGTTTGTATTTGCCTGCAAGGCCTTTTGAGAACTCCAACAAAGCCAGGTGAATTGCTTTGCAAGTGTTGAGAGTGATTTCATTGTAGGCTCCAACCGAGAACAGCATTGAGAAAACAGGTAAGGAAGACAGTGCATCCACAGCAGAGTACCAAAGGGCGTTTATAAGAGAAAGTTCATTAATGTGAGTTATCTTATGTAAATACAAGAGTATAGAAGCAGAGTCATGCAAAGAGTTGTGTATAGGAGACACATTTCAGTAAGTGCACACCTGTGTAGCCATTGTCCAGACTAGCTATGCGATGCTTTTTAGCCTCAGCAAGTTTCTTTTCCATCTCCTTTCAATGAATTCATGTTAAGGCTAACACCACACTACTGACCTCTATCCTCATAGTATTAAGGCTAAATCTTATGAATGAATTAGGTGTTTCTATCCTCAGAATAACACATAAGATGTCAAAATAGTTGTTTCTCATTTACAGTAAATGTAGCATTTTGAGCCTTATAAGAAGCAGTCTGGGGCTGGCAAGATAGTGCAATTCTGGAGACCCCACTGGAGAGAACTGAGTCAAGTTTTCCTCTGACTTTTACCTTTACACATGCCCACTGAGCAAATAAGCAATTAAAATAAGCAGTTTTAGTATAGTAAATTATCTGCTTAATCTTGGTAAATAGGAAGAGCTGCCCATAGCATTTTCTCACTAGCACTAGAATAAAAATAGTCATTTTTAAATAAAATCATACAAATGGACAAGGTCTTGGGATTGTGGATTTGGAAACTGTTAGATTCAGAAAAATATTATAATGTGTGTATTGTGCATGGTCTGTGACTTAGAAATGCATTCATATTTCTTGAAAACAATTTTATTGTATTTATTGTGTGCGTGTGCATGTGTTGTGTGCAGAGGTGCATGCCACAGTGCTCATGTGTATGTCAGAGGACAATTTGGGGGAATCAGTGCTCTCCTCCACCACGTGGGTCCCAGCAGTTGGACACAGACTGTCAGCTGTGGCAGCATTACCTAGTGAGCCATCTCATCAACCAACCAAACACTCAGCTTCTGAAGAGAAATGGATGGCTATTATGTTTGAAAAGCAAGGATTATAGAGAGCTGTGTGACAAATTTTGATTGTCACAAGCTCTTAAACTCAGTAGGTATGAGGTGGGGTCCAGAAAATTTACATTTCTCTAACAAAGTACAGAACTCTCTGCTGTACCTGCTAGGATGAGGAAGGCCTTTCCATATAGGAAAGGGTGTACCAATACTCCAAACATTCTCTCCAGTCTAACACATAGAATTATGCATAAAAATGCTAACTCTAATGTTTACAGCATAGTTTGTGTCCCCTTTCCACCTATTCATGGTACTCCCATAAGCAAAATACAGCAATAATTATGCCAACTTCACAGTGTTACTAAGACAGTGAAATAATTTTCATATGTAAATGAGATTTTAAAAAGCAACGTGTAGCAGAAATTAACTGCTTAACGAAAGGTAATTACTATTTACTGAACATCACCTATGTGCCAGGCAGGGAGCCTAAGAGAGAATCCTCTGCTTGTATTTATATTCCCTTGCAGGATTTCCACCCAATTCCTCCTGCCATTGCCCTTTGGGACAGGTAGGAAAAATGTAGCCATGCCCACCTGACAGAACAAACAGGTGTTCTAGGTATCAGAAGAGAAGTTGCCAGAACCTCACTCTCCAAACTCCCAAGTGTGCTCTTTCCTTCAGTTGTAAACACCCACGTAACTAAAAGAAAACCTCTCAATTGAAGCATTTGTCAGGAAAATTTGCATACATATCCCAACGTTCAAACACATAGGAATTCAAATGACTCTTTTCTAGAACATGCACAATGGGATCTCCATCTCTCCGCTGCTTAGAGTTGAGCCATGCTTCTTTCTGCTCCAGGGTCAATGGTTTCTGGCTATATTTACAAGGGATTTTGCTCCTTTGTAAAAAATTCTTTCATTCTCTTAAGGATCATTCAGAAAGTGATTGAGCCATATTTAGCCTTAAGTCCTGCTTCTGCATTTCTTATTTTAAAAAAATAATACTCTATTTGTATAAATCAATTATAGTAAAGTTTACTACCTTAAAAATAATTTCTGTCACTGATAAAATGTACAAAAAAGAATCTTGTTCCTACCGTAATAATTATCATTCTTCCCATAAAATATATCAAAACATTTATTAAATAAAAGTGAGGATATTAGAGCTATTAGTAGCAGGAATTAGAATAACAATCACACTTTGTTCTGTGTGCCTCTGACCCACTGTAACAGGCAGCAGACCTTTTAATTAATATTTTTAGAATTCTATATTGGCCCAAGTGGTGCTGTGTGACACTGTTCCTGGGGAGATGTGAACAAATGTCTACTTACTCCAGATAGAGAACTCTCGACTGACCTAAGTAAGGGTACCACAAAATCCAAACTTCTGGCTTGGTTACTTTTCTATTGCTGTGAAGAGACACCGTTATTAAACAAATCCTAGTTGGTATTATAATAAAAATCTGGAGTCCAATATTGGTGAAAAGCTGAAAGATCAGAGAGACAGAACAAGCCACAGTCACTTCTCCCCTAGTCACGCCTCACAAATGCTCAGGCTGAATGCCTCTGAGTCCTCAGCCAAAAATAAAGGGCTGAACTCCTGCCTCCTCCCATCTTATTTCTTTCTCTCCCCTACCATATCATTTCCTGTTTCAACTTTCAAGATTAAAGGTCAGTGTGTTTCCCAAGTACTGGGAGCAGAGACATAGAATCCAAGTGCTGGGATTAAAGGTGTGTGCCACCACCACATGGCTCTGTTTGGCCTTGGATTCACAGAGATTCAAACAGATCTCTGCCCCCTGAGGAATAAAGGAGTGTGTCACTGCCGCCTGCCCTTTAGGGCTAAATCAGTGGCTGACCTCTGTTGTCCTCTGATCTTCAGGCAATCTTTATTAGGTACACAATACATCACCACACACCATAACCAAGTCAACTCTTAGGAAAGGAGTTTGCTTACAGTTTCAGAGGTTTAGCCCATCTTCATCACGGCAAGGACCATGGCAGCATGCAGGCAGACATGGTGCTGGAGAAATAGTTGAGAGTTCTGCATCTGTATCAGGAAGAGACAGAGACTTGGGGCTTAGATGGGAGTTTGAAACCTTAAAGCCCACCCCCAATATCACATTTCCTCCAAGGAGGCCACAGCTCCCAATCCTTCCAAATAGTGCCACTAGCCAAGCATCCAAATCTATGAGCCTGTGAGGGCCATTCTGTCTCGCACCACCTTGTCCCGCAAGGAGCACGCAACACCGGATCCTTCTCTTTGCAGTTTATTTGAGCCTTTAATTATCTTCTTGTCTCTCACTCACTCACTCTTACTCTCACTCTCAGACATATGACGAACGACCCACTCACTCACTCTTAGACAAAGGCTGAACGACTCACTCACACACTCTCTCACGAATGACGAACGACCCCGGGGGTGGGGGTGGGGGTGGGGAGTCCGCTCGTGGCTAAATACCCTCTGGGCTTCCAATCCCTGTAAGCCACGTAGACATCACCCATAGGTCCCGAGGCGCCCAGAAGCAAGCCACCATCCTTGCCTACAGCCAATAAGGAGTTGCTTACTCCCGAGAGCACTCACCATCGAGAAAGGTGGAAGGCGGAAACCAGCGCCACCTTTAGGGCGTGGTACAACGCAGCTCTCTACACCATTCTTATTCACACCATCGAAGTAAGGATAACACCAAATCCAACTTGATGAACCTGTGAGTTTTATTAGGGTCACTTATAAGAGTATAAGTGAAGGGTTACTACAGGCACAGCATTACTCAGACAGCTGAGTCACCAAAAGCCCAACCAGCATGGATGACAGCTCATGAAAACTGGAGACCTGGGGTAACAAAAACCTGCAGGCAGCCAGATAGTTTGTAGAGTGTTTTGGTTTTGTTTTGTTTTCCAGGCAGCTCAGCTGGTCTGAGTCTCTTCCAAGCAGTTCAGTTTAGTGGAGAATTTTCTAGGCAGATAAATCTATTGAAGAGTTTCTCTCAGTAATTTTTATTGCTTATACATACTTTGGAAGGGAGGGACCTAGTGTAGCTATTCTGCTTTAGGGATTTCCTGGGACTTTTGATTACTTCCTGAGTTTCACAAGCTTCCCTGCAGGACAAGATATTTTACCTTCCTTTAGAACAGTGATTCTCAACCTTCTTAATGTAAGACTCTTTAATATATGTTATGGTAATCCCCAATCCTAAAATTATTTTTATTGCTACTTCATAACTACACTTTTGCTACTGTTAGGAGTTGTAATGTAAATAAGTATTTTGAAGACAGAGGTTTGGTAAAGGGGTCATGACCCACAAGTTGAGAACTACTGCTTTAGACCATCATGTGTTTTCATAGACCTTCCCTGTAATATGAAAGGTTGTATCTCAGAGGAAATAGCCACACAACAGTGAGCTCAAGGCCAGCCTGGGCAACTCAGTAAGATTCCTATCTTGAAAAGTAAAAGAAGGGCTAGGGATATATTTCAGTGACAGAAGAATTATCTAGCAGGCTTAAGGAATCTCTTGTTCAGGAAACAAAAATTCTTACATCCTTATGTTATTCCTAGAGATGCAGAGATGTATATGATTTTTTGGCATTTTAAATATTTATATGTCCTAGTTCTCTCCAGACTGAATAAATCTTTTTGCCTTTTAAATACTAACTAATGAGGGATGGAGAGATGGCTCAGCAGGTAAAGGTACTTGCTGTAAAACCTAACTACTTGAGTTCAGTTCCCCACTGTGGAAGATGAGAACTAACTCCATGGATTGCCTTCTGGCTTCCAAATGCCTGTGTGCCCATGCCTTCCAGATCCACAAATAAATGCAAATAGTAAAAAGGTATCTTGGGCTGGAGAGGTGGCTCATCGGTTAAGGGCACTGACTGTTCTCCTGGAAGACCTGAGTTCGATTCCCAGCATCCACATGGCAGCTAACAAGTGTCTGTAATTCCAAGATCTGACACCTTTACACAGTTATACATGCAGGCAAAACACCAACTCACATAAAATAAAAATAAATTAAAAAGGTATCTTATTGTCTTGCTATAACTATTACTGAATCAAAAATAGTATCATTTCAAGATAAAATTGATTGATCCTAGCAATACTGAACAGATTAGGAATTTGCTGATCAGTAAATTCAGAAACGAGCAGAATTTTCTAAAGCTTGTACATTTGTTTCACTCTTTGTCAGTTGCAAAGCAATGGCTACTTTACTATTTCTACATTTATAACCTTTGACGTAATTCTTGACTACAGAAACCAGAATTGAGGAGTTTAAGCACTAAGTCACTATCAACAATTACCCATATTTTGCAGAAACATGTCTTGTTTTCTACTCTTTCTTAAAAGGAGCACAGTAAGTTGCCATGTTCTTTTTCCATATGTATGTGTATGCAAAAGGAGACCCCAGTTCCTCATACCTCAATATTCTTACAGATAGGCCTTCATCCTTGTTCAGCATCTTAGACTGCTGTGATAGATGTCACTCAACTATAGGTGGGTGACACACAGCTTTAAACCATGCTGAAGTATTCACTGGAGTGTGTGTGTGTGTGTGTTGGGGGAGGGGGAGAGTAACAGGCAGCAGTAGGAAAAGGAGCAACAGGAAGACTGGAAGGCGTTTGAGCAATCTCTCAGAGAATCCGCAACTCAGAGTACACCGAGCAAATGCTTGCTTCACATTAGATACTACATTTAATGAGGCTTCTATTGGCCTAAATCCCACCCTGATGATAGCTCTTTGCCATCCATCAACCTGGAATAATGCAAGCACAGGGCAAACCTTCCAGGAACTTCACTGATGAAGAATCCATGAGACTTGCACATTTGCAGCTTCTGTTATTCAGCTTGCCACACCTTGAGATTCTGGCAGGCAGGGTTATGTCAGGCCACTTATTTATAGTTCTTCTTTATCGCGGTGATGACTATAGCAGCCATACCTATTATTTGTCATCTAACTGTAGTTTCCTCTCAAGTGCCCCACCCTCCATCGTTCAGCACGGTGTAACTGCCTGGCTTTGAGGGGAACAATTCACTTTTCTCTCTCTGGCTTCTCTTAAACTTTTCCTATAAATTTCCATCATCGTTAAATTTCTTATTTTCTCGTTGTTGGCCTCTTATTTAGCCTTTTATCTTTTCTTAGTTACTATTTATATCCCCTAAAAGTATATAAATCCAATTGTAGTAGACAATTTCTAGTGATTACAGTTTCTGAAAAAAAAAAAAAATCCTCCAAAATCCTAGTTGTGGGTTGGAACAGATGCAGATGCGGGACTCGGGGTGTGTGTGTGTGTGTGTGTGTGTGCTTTGCTGCTTTCAAGGATGTGAAGATGAACTGTTCCAGGGCTTTCTCAAGAACACTGAATATTCATGGTGATGGTGGCAGTATGAATGATTACTAAATTCCCAGTAGGTCAGGAACTGGGCCAGCAGCCATGGAGGAAGGCACAGAATTTTGCATAAGATCTACCTAGGCCAATAAACATTGTTCAGAAAAATACGGCACCATCAAAGTGCCCAAGTTTGCGTTTCTTGTGCTTCCTACTCTTCAGTCTTCTGCATTGCCCATCTCTTCCCTCCTCCACAGGCGGTCCACGAGAACCCACATCATAATTTCCTCGTGTCTGCTGGACTAGGAGATTGGTACCCGCAGACCACGCGCCGCGACTGCGCACAGCGTCTTCTCGCGTGAACGCCCTGCAGTGGCCGCCGATTCCCTCCCGACCCGGAGTTCCTGACCGCTGGCCGGCATAAGCCACCCTCCACATCCTCATGGAACCGGGTACCACCCTGCTCCCCCGGAGCACATCCCTCCTCCCGCCGTTGGGGTCGCACACAAACTGGTGCGCGCCGCCGCAAAACAGTTAACACCTAGGAACCCGGCGCAGGAAGGTCCGGCTAGAGGAAAAGAGCCGGAGGGGCGGAACCAAGCCGGAGCCACGCCCCGTTTCAGCTTCCGGCCTCGCATTGGCCTGTGTGCCTGTCAATCCACCCGGCACTGCCCGCGCCTCTTTCTCCGCTACCTCCTCGCGTGTGGGGCGGGCCTGGACAGAGCAAGCCGGAGCTGGCTCCGGCTGCCAGGAGCTCGCGGCAGGCCGGGTGAGGCGGCGCCAGGGCTGAGCATCACCAGCTGTAGCGCCGCGGCCTCTCTGCCTGCAACAGCACCTGGCCCGGGCCAGGGTCCGGTAAGGCTCGGGGCGGGCGGCCTGGTACGGAGCTGGGGGTGGGCGCGGGCCTTTCCTTCCCCGGAGCCGCGCGCGCCGCTTGTGTTCGCGCCTGCGGCCGGCCTGGAGTGTGAGCAGCGGGGTGGAGGGAGGGGCACCACCGCACTGTGTTGGGCTTCGGTTCGCTGGTGCTAGGACACCCCGCTTTCCTCCCAGGAGTCCAGCCTGGTGGCTTCCAGATCTCGAGCATCCCAGTCTCTTTTCCTCCTTCGCTGGGGGGAAAGACACGCTTTGTGGTTCGAAACTCCTTTGGCAAGATTTTCTCAACGGAGCTCAGGGAAGCACACTGTGTGAGTGGTGTGTGTGTTTGTTCCTCATTTTAAAAGAAAGAGTTGTTGCTGGTTAGAAAGTTCTACATCGGCGTGGTTCTGTCCATTCATTTGTAATGGCACCTGTGCACCGGGATTGGCAGGTGACTGATGCTGTTGATAAGCAACCCAGAGTGTGGTGTTGCGTTTGTGGCTTTAAGTTTGACTTTATTTTGTGGGGTACTAATGATCATTCTGGAAAATGTGTATTGCTTGGGGTGATAAGCATGATCAAAATAACTGACCTCAACAGAGGTGCACCCTTAGTGACGTTAGATCCCTGGAATTATCCTCTTAAATGCTTGTGGTAGTAACTTCTAAGCAAAGCAGTTAATAATGTTGTTATTTCTGTTGGGAATTGTTGGTAACAGTAGCAACACTGTTGTCAGAAATAGGCTGGGCGCTGTTTTCTGAACTGGTTACCCCAGATTCAGGATCGTGCTGTTATCGCCTAGTAAATACCTTGAAAGGTTAAGAAACTATTTCAAGACCTGACTGAGTATTTAAACAAGGGAGGGACTGGATTCAAACTCAAGCTAATTTCATATCTCTGCTGCCTCTTAATCACACATATACTTACGTGCTGTTTATGTTGTTAAGCAGTTGCAAAGTAATGCATAGTTTTGTTTTAGTTTCCAAACATTCTGGAAGTTGAGAAGAAACTGTCACATCCCCTGAATAAATTAAAAAGTAGATGTATCTTGTGTATAACCACTGTAATTAGCTGGTTATATATCTGTTTTCAGAAACACAGACAACAGCTTAACTTTTTTAATACTGGGTTTTAAAGAAATCAGCCTTGAGCCTTGATTATAAGCTAAAACCGGCTCTTGTGTGGTTATAAAAGCTTAAAAGTTAGATACAGAGGCCAGGACTGCTGATATAATGCTTTATCATCATTAGGCTTGTTGGACCTTGCTTTATTAGAAGGTCTTCATTCATTTTCCTCAAAATTCGCTAATGAAGAAGCAGCTGAGTTGCATGCTTACATCCTAAATGTACTTGTAAAAATACCTTTTAGAGTCATAAAGGACTCACCATTTCAGGGGTGTTGTGTTTTTATTTGTTTGATTGGTTAGGTTTTAGAAAGGGTCTAAATTCTCCTGCCTTGATTCTCAAGTGCTGTTATCGTATACCTGAGCCTTCATATCATGCTCATTTTAGAAATGTTCAAGTTAAAAGCTATGTTGCTGCTTATGCCTAATTTGTATTTCATTCCATTTAAAAATTTTTTATCTATGCTAAATTTTATATTATGTTAAACTAAAATTATAACTCATTGAATTTGAAGCCAACTAGTTATATTTTGATACAAAACCCCACTAAAATCTATTTATCTTAGGGAACAAAATCTAGGTTCAAAATTATATTTGGTTTAGTAAAAAGTAATTATTTTGCAAGTTAACTAGTTTAATTGAAGATGATCATTTTGTTTATACTGCTGAAATTGATTATTGTTTACAAATTTCAAAGTGAAGCCCATATTATTCGTGTAGCTGTATAGTATTTTCTGTTGTCTGGGTCTCTGTGCTGTTCATAGTCTCCTTGACCTAGAGAACGAAGTGTTTTAAATGTTAATCTTGATTATCCTCATAGCCTCTAAATTTAATCATTAAAAAATGTTTATGCAGAAACTCCCCAGGTGTCGAGAATGCTACTTCTGACCATGCCAGCCAGTAGCAGCAGTGCTTAATAAGAAGTATCTGTACAACACTACAATAAGCATTTTGAGTCTAATATAAATTTAAACTGTTATAATTTAAAGCTTGAGGGAGTGAAGAAACCCCTTTGACTAGTCCTTGCTGTGAGCTGTGAGAACTGAAACCCAGTGAGGGTGTGGCTTAATACAAACTTGGTGAGCCAGCAGGGGACAGAACCAGAGTCTAAATCCGGGCAGCTTGACTGTGGAGCTTGCCCTCAGGCCTCCCTTTTTATTGGAAAAAAGCTTCAACTCCAGCAGTGACGCTTGTGACAAGATTATGATACTGTGTGTGCATGACACTCTGTCATTCTGATAGTTTGTCTGGGTTTGGGTTGGCCTTTCCTTTTGTGGGTGTGTGCCTGTATTCACAGTGCAGAGGCCACAGATGTCCTCAGTTACTTCTCCATCTTCTTCCGAGACAGGATCTCTCACTAAGCCCAGAGTTGACCTTTGTCTAGACCTGCTGATAAAATCTGCCCATGTCCATCCCCCTACCCTCACTTGTGTAACTGACTTTTTATGTGTGGGTGTTAGAGATTTAAACTTGGGTCCTTGTCATTGTATAAGAAATACTTTACTCATCGAACCCTCATTTTAGTGAGAAAAATGAGTCTTCTGATGGGGTGGTTGGTTCCCAGATGAAACTTCAGGAACAGAATTTGTTGTTGTTTGTTTGTTTGTTTTTAAAGTATATATGTAGAGTATTTGGGGCCAGAGAGGAAACTGCTGCCAACTTCTAAGTTCAGAACCTTGTTTAAAATTACTGGAAATCCTGCTGGTTGGAAGGCAGGATGACTGCTGTGATTTTTGAGGCCAGCCTGTTAATAATAGTGACTTCAAGCCCAGCCTTTGGAACATAGCAAAACAGTGTCTTTAAGACAACATTGGAACTCCTGACCTCCTCTGTCCCCATCCTATCCCAAAAGAGGATTTAACTGCCAGAAGGGGAAGGTGGTTATTAGTAACATAAAAATAAAGGGAACATTTACTGTTAGGAATAATAATACTACTACACCATCCCAGTCTCTCCTTAGGTGCTCACAGGCCAGTGAAAACCTCACTAACCCCAACGCCAATTCAAAGGCCATTTGGGATCTCCAGGGTGACAGCTTATTCCAAGATGATGATTATCTGAGTTCAGATTCAAGTTCAGGTCTCTATGCCAAACTCTTGATTACACTAAGTCCTGACCTCAAGACTCTGGTTTCCAGGGGGTGGCCCTTTCAGATGGTGACCAACTCACTTCTGTTTCCAAGGCATGCAGGGGCTTTACAGGTGAAAGTACAGTTGAAGCCCTGTTTGTAAAGGGCATCCAGAAAGAGAGGTCTACCTCCTTGGTATTTAAGAACTCCTTTCTATCATGCCAGCAGAGAACAGGATCCATGGAACTCTGGACTAGGGGACCACAAAGGACAGCTGTAGGCTTTGGTGATGGTGGAACATAAAGAGTATTGCATTGCAGGGACTGGGGAGGTGGCACAGCAGTTAAGAGCACTTGTTCTTACAGCAGACTGGGGTTCCACTTGCCAGCACCCACATGATGGCCCCCAGCCATCTGTAACTCTAGTTCCACAGGATCCGACACTCCAGTTTGGCTTCTTTGGCACAGCACTCACTTGTTACAGAGATACGCATGCATGCATGTAGATAAAAACACCCACCTAAGAAACACACTCCCTCCAACCAGCCCCCCACCCCCGTCCCACCCCCTGCACAGTGAGGTTAATGAAATAGATATAGACACAGAGGCAAGGAATGAAGGAAGACCCTCCCAATGGTAGACAGGAGTTGAAGACAGAATGGACTAAGAACTGTAAGGGCAAGTGGAGTCTGAAGTATTTATTGCTCTGTAGGAGATGGAAACTGGTTTTCCAGGCCTTGTTTACCCTTTAGGAGCCAAAATTTTATGTGAGAAATAGGGGAGCAGTGACCTTTCCATAGACGGGCCTGGGAAATCTGTGTTCTGCCCAGATGGAGATAGGTTAAGCCAGTACCACATATAAATATGATCCTAAACTTTCAGCTTACTTGAATCTGCGTTTGGAGATATGTATCCATTTAGATTATAAACTAATTTAAGCATTGGTTTTAGGCCTTAAACCCTGTATCTTACTTCTGAAGCAAACTCTCATTGACCTCCAAAAGTTAGCTTCTAGAGAGTATAAAACATGTAGGGGCCCACTGTCAAAGATCTCTACTATTTCCAAAAGAAAATTACCTCAGATAAAAATTATGCCAGGAAAGAAACTAAGATTTTTATCTGAGTACTAGAGACATTAGAATGATTTGGAAAGGTCTTGAAAAGGTCTTTGAAGTATGTAATAAAACCAGAATTTTAAATTATAAAATATAAATAGGTTCAAATAGAAATATGGGCAAATAAAATGAAAAAAAAAAAGCCAATCAGAAATAGGTAATTAGGGCTGGGGACATAGTTTAATTGTTAGAGTGCTTGCCTAGTGTGCAGGATACCCTGGATTTGCTGTCTGGCATGCAGGAGAACTAGGCAGCCCGTGGTGCATGCCTGTGCAGTGGAGGCAGGAAGATGGAAGTGGAGGCCTGAGATTCATCTAAAAATAAATACATAAATAAATAAATTAAAAGAAGGGAATAAAGAGCTATAGGAATTTAGGATAGAGAAGTTATTTAATTAGCAATTTTATTTGGAAGAATCAGATTTATAGGGAAAAGAAATAACTACATAAAAGGAAGAAACAAACCTAATCAAAGTTACAAGGGCTATAATTTGGAACATGAAAGGAAAACCAGACCAGGAGCCCAGATAGTAGCTGTTACACAGGGTGAAATAGCGCATGCCAATTTCTATAATTGAGCTTTCATGGTTTTCAATAAATTAAGTTTAAGGTAGATAGATCTATAGGTGTGATTCAAGAAAAATCTCTTTAAATATGTAAGTCCACTAATGAGAGCGTAGTTAACTTTAATGCTATGGACTTGGTTTAAGTAGCTATAATTTTTTGCTTTAGGCAGGAATCTGAAGGAGCTATATGTCCTGGTTTATCTCGCTAATGCCATCACTCATGCTGCGGCAGGAAGATTTACTTGAATTGGCTATAGAGTGCAACCCTCCCCCGCAAAAAAAAAAGGGATTACAAAACAAACTTCTATCCAAAAAACATGATAGTGGGAAGAGGAAGGGGTGTATGCTTGTGTTAAAGTAATGTAATATATACATGTATAGAATAACAAACAATACTTTTTTTTTTTTAAGAGCACAAGTAAGAAAAAATATCAAGGTCATAGTTACATATTCTATGAAGATAAAGTGTACTTGATCTTTGCCTTGTTCTTTGCTGAGAGCTACAAGTTTTGGAGTTTCGTGAGTGATAGGAATGTCATTTGTTCTTGGTAAGGCTTATGCGAATGAGGTAATTGGGTAGAGCTCCAGGGGAGCTCCAGGGTGGGGCTGGGTACCGAAGGGACTGGAGGACTAGAATATTCTCCTTCACCCATGACCTCTGGGAGGGTGAGGCTGGATATTAAGCTGTATAAAACCTGAATTAGAGTTCATGTGCTTCTAGGTTGCCAAGCACGAGGAAGAACAGGGCAGGCAGTGAGTCTTTCACACTTTGCTCAGCTCAGCTCTTTATCTTCTGTTTATCTGCATCCTTTCCATATCTTTGATGATTAAACAATAAACAATGAATATAGTAAGTCTTTTGCTGAGTACTGTAAACTAGCTTGTAAGGGAAGCTGCTAGGTGAGAAGTTTGGGTGGCAGTCTACTACTTGGAGTTGCAACTGGAGTGAGGCCATTCTTGTGAGCCTACTAGTCTGACACTATGTCTGTGTAGTATCTCAAATGAATGGAATTATAGGGCACGCTGTCTGCCGTAGAACTGTGTGGAGTAAGATATATAAAACACCTGGTCAGACATTTGCTATAGTTCATAGGAGAGAGATGTTGCATCTCCACTGGATTGGTGGCTGGAATTTGGAAGGGAGAGTGAAACATTTTCTCTTTAAAATAGATTTTTTTTTTTCCTTTGTTCTGTAGGTAGTAGATCCACTAACTAGGTCAGAAAATAAGTTATAATACTTGTTTACAGAGGAATGAGAAGCTGTGTGGCAGGGAAAACAGAAACTTCACTATGCTCTTAACATTGTGTCTTCAGTTTTCAACATGTAAATGAAAAGTAAATTTAAATCTGAAGAAATTAGGCTGATTTTTGGATCTTCTGGTTTTGTGGTCTTCAAACAATAAATTTGGGTATCTTTATGGATATTCAGATTATGTATAAGTTAAAATTCTAGCAATGACAAAAGATTGCATGAAATAAAAATTGAAAGTAAATTCACTTCTGCCCTCTGTTCTCCTATCTCTCCAGATGTTAATGTATAGGTTTATAAATTAGTTTTTAATGTTGTTCATGTTATATGCATACAATCTTCACTAAACACAGAACCTTGCTTCTATCTAAAGATTTTTTGTCATCTTTTCTTTCTTAAAAGAAATCACAGCTGCATTTTAATTGCTGGCTAGAATTGGATCATGGATGGGTCTTTGAGGGATTTGAGCAGGTTATTTATGAAGATTTTGATTGTCAGCTTTTCTTAAGGCTCACACTTAATGCTTAAATTCCTTCCTAACATTTTTGATTAAATTCATCTCTGTCTTGGCCTTTTATGTACAATGATTTTCCCTTTCTTCAGGGTTAGAAAACCTTTCGTTCACACACTCTTTTCACTGCAGTCCTTTTCATACTTTAAAGTTACTTGTATCCATGGCTACCTAAGCTGAGTGGAACATCTGTGACAATGTTGCAAGTCTTTAGCTTTGCATTACATCTACACCCTCCAGATGCAGTGTGTTTGTGGAGCTCCAAGCCTTCTGCAAATGCCTTAAAAACAAACAAACAAACAACAAAAAAAAAAACCCAAAACGCTGTATTCCATCTTCTGATTTCTGATGGGTGGCACAGAACACCTTCAGTAGAATTACTTGCAAACTGCAGTATTTCAGTGTCTATGACTAAGTGGTCAGCAGTACTTTGAAAACTAGCCTTATTTGAATTTGCTGATCTCTGGATTGAAATATTTGTAGAAAACAGTTCTGAAATGCTGTTAACTTCCAGGCCCGTAGGGGGTGTGTGTGTACAAGTACAACACGTGCAGGAAATTTTATATCCTTCAGGTGCTGCCTCTGCAGCAGGGGCCTGCAACCCCTCCTTTTTTTTTTTTTTTTTTTTTTAAAGATCTAGTGAGTAAATAATTTAGGCATGCTGAGTCACATGTATTTTCTTTGTGCTCTGTATTATTATTTTGCATATGTGTTTTTGCAGCCCTATATAAAATGTGAAAACCATTCTTAGATCTAGGACCGCATACAAACAGGTTACAGCCTGTAGCTTTCAGAAAAGCACACCCAGTATGGATTGCCTACCTCCACTATCATAAAACAGTATTGCTTGCCCATAAAACAGTATAATCTTGATGCACTTTGAAGCTAGTGTCTTATTTGATGGTGCACATTTTTCTCCCCTAGAGAAATTCCCATTGTTTCTGTACTGTCTCTTGGGGGAAGCAAATGAGACTGCGGGAAACATAAATCCAAGAACTCCATACTGTCTCTCTAACTTCTGTGAAAGCGGGAACCAAGCACTTATTTAAAAGTCATAGTTTATGGTTTGCTCTTTAGAAATTTTTTTAGCCAGTCATATCGTGTTTTTGTTTTGTTTTTTTGCTTAGTTAGCAGGCCTTTGACTTTTGAAATTCTTCGTAGCAAAGGTTCTTCCTGTTTACTAGGAACTTTGAAAAGAGAAGTAGAGAAGCCAAAAGATTTCCCATAACATCGGCAGATAGACAACCAAAGATACAAATTTCAACATTCTAGGTAGCTATATATTTGTTCTATGTAGCTAAGTATAGGTATGTACACATACACACTCACACACACACACAATGTAATTACATTTCAGTCTTCCTTGAGGCCTTATAATTAGTTATTCCAGCATTTGCTGGCACACTTGATACCACTGCATAGATATCTCCTTTAAATAATTTCAAAAGATGCATATTACATATAAACATACCTCTTTTCCTTATAACTTTATGCAGTGCATTCAAAGTGAAATATCTTATCTGTGGTTACTAAATATATATATTTGATTTTTTTGGGGGGGTTGCTGTGATCAAATCCTGACAAAAAGCTTATAAGGAGAGGGGTTTATTGGATAAAGGTCATCTTAGCAGGAAATGCATGGCAGAGTTCATGACAGCAGGAAGAGCTCATGGCTGGGACCAAAGGGGCAGAGGGACATGGTAGCTGATTTACTCTTTTTCTCCTTTTCATTTAGTTCAGGACCTCAACCCATGCATGGTCCCATTAAACCTTTCCAGAAATACCCTCACAGACACCTGTGGTATGTTTCCTGGGTGATTCTAATTCCAGTCAGGTTGACAGTGAAGTGTATGTAGCTCAGTTGCCAAGGTCAGGGAATGTAACATCAGTAGTGTGTCTCCCTCTCTGTCTGCTGTCTTAGTGATGCCTTTAAACCAAAGCATTTTCCCATCTGCAGTGAGTGTCCACATCTGCTTTGGAGTGAGGTGATGCTTTTGATGCTGTATGTTTCTCACGAACACTTTGTTTTTCCCAGGTGAGAGAAAAGATGTTTTCCCGGGTGAGAGCCGCTGTCACTCCTTGTACTTTGTCATGTCGTCATTTGCATCTGAAGGAGAAAGGCAAGCCACTCATGTTGAATCCAAGAACAAACAAGGTTAGTAATGTTAATGCCAACTTGATTTATCTTCCTGGTAGAGGTGTGTTTTTTAGACTGATAAGGCTTGACAGTTTTGAGTTTGATAGCTTTATAGCTCTATAACTAAGGTCAGAGTTGCTTTTCTGTACCAGGTCTTTTCATTCAGCTGGTTTTTGTTTCTTTGGTTGGTTGGTTTTGGATTTTTGAGACAGGGTTTCTCTGTGTAGCCCTGGTCAGTCTGTAGACCAGGCTGACCTCGAACTCAGAGATCTGCCTGCCTTTGCCTCCTGAGAGCTCCTGAGAAAACATCAGGTTTTGACTCATTTTGACCTTTATTTACTTAGGGTTAACCCTAACCTTTATGTATCACACTGGCATCCGAGTGAGACCTCTTGGCAACTTACCTGATGTCATCTGAAAAAAATGGCAGAACATTAGTTCCTGCTTGTTAGTGCTTTCTTTGGAGGGAATAAAACAGGGCTTTGACATGCTTTGCATAGTACCTGGCATGTGGTTAAAGATGGTCAGTAGTGGTTGGGAATAGTTCAGTGGTAGAATGCTTGCCTCCCATGTTCCTAGGTTTAGTCCTCAGCACCACATAAAGGCATTAATAAAATGTAACACTGGGTAAATATATACAAGATGCCCTGGCTAGTTTTTTTTTTTTTTTTTTTTTTTAATATTTTTTTGCCTGGACCTGGGAACTGGAACCACAGACAGTTGTGAGCTACCATGTGGGTGCTGGGAATCGAACTCAGGTCCTCTGTAAGAGCAATCAGTGCTCTTAACCGCTGAGCCATCTCTCCAGCCCCTGGCTGGGTTTTTGTGTCAAGCTGACACAGCTAGAGTCTTCAGAGAGGAAGGAGCTTCAGTTGAGGATGTGCCTCCATGAGATCCAGCTGTAAGGCATTTTCTCATTTAGTCATCAGTGTGTGTTGGGGGCCAGTGCCCAGCCCATGGTGAGTAGTGCCATCCCTGGGCTTGTAGTCCTTTGTTCTATAAAATACATCATCACAGAAAGCAGGCTGAGCAAGCCAGTAAGCAGCACCCTCCATGGTCAGCAGCTTGCGATTCCAGGTTTCAGCCCTACTTGAGGTTCTGTTCTGATTTCCTCCAGTGATGGACTAAGATCTGAAAGTGTAAGCCAGATAAGCTTGCTTTTTGCTTATGATGTTTTGTTGTAACAGTAGACATCCTAACTATGTTAAGACAATGAAATATTTTAAAAATGTAACTCTGAAAAGAGATTTCTTAGAGAAAGCTTACAAGAGGATTCATAGAGTTTATTACAGTATATGAATGAAGTATACTTTCTGGGGAATGAATGCTACATTGAGATTAAAGGTGATCTATTTTTAAAGACTTGACATAAAAATTTACCAGCTTGATTTTTTTCTGTTATAAGAGAAAAATTATGAGCTGTTTAGCACACTATGTTTACAGGAGTTGGAGGCCTGCAAAGGGATGGTAGGTGCACAGAGTACTCCACCTCAGCGTGTCAGATGCTTGCAGAGTCATGCAAGCCGTGGCTAAAGGAGAGCCCTTCTTGGTGTCCTCTGTCTCCATATCCTACGTGCTCTTTAACCTGTAACTCATGGCGTGCTTGGAGAGTCTGTTCAACCCCTAGAAACACTGCAGAGCAGAACACTGATGACCTTCTCACAGCACAGAGGGTAGTTGGTTACTCCTTCTCTGAGACCCTGCAGCAGTTTTTAGCCCCTGTTCCTTTGCCACCACCAGTTTTTGTCTCTTTCTACTGCTTTTGGTGTCTTAGGATCCTGTTTCCATGAGGGCTTTTTTTGTTTGTTTGGGGTTTTTTGTTGTTGTTTTTTGAATATATTCCAGTTTCCTTGGGTGGGTACAATTCATCTACTTTGTATCTTTTTAAATGTCTTCTAGTAGCCATATTATAAATATGTTGGGTTTACTTGTCTTTAATGTGTGTGTGTGTGTTTGTGTGTGTGTGTGTGTCTGTCTGTCTGTCTGTCTGTGCCTGAAGAGGCAGGAGTGTCAGAACCTTCTGCATTTGGAGTTCTAATGATTGTGAGCCACTGATGTGGGTGTTGGGAATTGAACTTGAGTCCTGTGAAGAGCATCAGCATGTCCTCCTACCTGCTTAGCCACCTCTCCAGCTCACCACATCTGGCTTCTTACAGTGATGTTTCTTTTTCTCTCCCTTCTTTCTTTCTCCTTCAAACCCAGCACTGGCTATCAAATTCAGGGCCTTGTACATCTGAGCAAGCTTTCATTATTGAGCTGTATCTCAAGTTCTACTTTATAGTAATATTGATGTGTGTATTTTTGTTACGTGTATCTAATGAAGTCTTATTGTTGGTAGTCGGCTAATGACAAGACAGAGTCTTAAATGTCTGCAGCTAGAACCACTTAGTCTCTGTACTTTGCTAAGGGCTCCTTTGCATGGTGCATGCATGCCCGCACCTATTGAGCATCTTTTACAGCTCCTGCTCTCATAGCCTGCCTGTTATCTTCTGACTCCTTCTAGGCTTGCCTGGGTGTTGTATTCCCCCCCAGATACCTCAGAGCTTTTCAGTGCCTCACTTGTAAGGACATCTTATTCCCTAAGCTTTGTCCTATGCAGCTTTTTGTCTAGCCTCTTGTTTACTGTGGGTGTTATACAATATTGCAAACAATTGCTGGAACTAAATTCAACTACTTTTCTTGACTAAAATGCTCCCTGAATTCATTGTAAGCTTTCAGTTATTTTCCAGAACTAAGGAAAAGAAAAGTTGACTCTGATCATTTGGCTAATGCTTTTACCTCTTCCCCTCTCATGGAGGAAAGAATTTTCAGAATCTGTACCTAAGCATTTTTGCTGGTATCATTTTAATATTATTTATCCCACAGCTAAAAATTAGAAATTGAATATGTTCTGACATAGGTTAATTTTTAGCTCCATATTGTTTTATTTATATGTTATATACATCTGTATATAATATGAAGTTTTATGGCAGTTTTCTAAGCATAAATCGGTTAACAGTGTGCTTTGATTGACAACTCTGTGATATTCATGATATGGGTATACTGGACATTCCTTATGGCATAGATGATGAACTTTTAGTTAGTTTGTAATGCCAAGAGATCTAGGAATACTGTTAGAATTGATCACTGTTATATACCTCCATGTTCCCTATTTAACTAGATACTTCTCTGGAATGGCTATGTGTGAGCTATATTGCTTAATTAGAAAATATGTGGATTAAGGTGTTTAAGTGTAGCCAGGTGTGGTAGCACACACCTTTAATCCTTGCACTAGAGAGGCAGAGGCCGACCTGGTCCTTAGAGCAAGTTTCACGACAGCCAAGGCTACAGATTACATGTGCTTTAGGTTGTCTTCCTACCCCAGCAGTGGTATCTCCAAGAATCTCCAAGAGATAACACTACTGTACATCCACCAATATGTGATGTCATCAATCTTAAAAGATTTTGAAATTCCTGGAAAATGTATTTTACTTTTCTGAACTTTTACTTAAATTGTATTTTAATAGATACTGCTATTGCCAGTGCAGTTAGTACTAATTTTAATTCTTTATTTCTGTTTTTAGGGGATGGCGTTTACATTACAAGAACGACAAATGCTTGGTCTTCAAGGACTTTTACCTCCTAAAATAGAGACACAAGATATTCAAGCCTTACGATTCCACAGAAACTTGAAAAAAATGACTAGCCCTTTAGAAAAGTAAGAGTTGATTGGATGTATAGTTTTCATGTTGGCGGTCTTTTTTAGAATCCCAGTGTGATTATTTATGGCATGAGAAACGTACACTCTGATGAAGTTTGATCCGTAAACTTCTCCTGCGGTGATTGTGTCTTTGTCACTTGAGGGCACTCTTGCCAGTGGTCACTACTGTAGAATTTGGCAGAAATAAGTTTTATGCCAGTGATAATTACTTGCATTCACATTCCATATGTGACCAGAATATTGGAAAAAGGAGGTGCTACCTGATTTACTCACATTTTATCCAAAGCTTTCACTAGTCTCCCACTTTGTGTGTGACATTCTTGTGCTAGATTTGGAAGTGCAGGAATCCAGGGGTCAGAGGCTACCTATGGAGAGGGCTTTCTTGCTACTAGAGACTATAGGTTCTTGAAGTTGCATCAAATAAGGAGGGAGCCAAATGGCTTTTATAAGTAGGTTGCATCTGCTGATGACTAACCTACCTCCATGATAGCCCAAGGAGCAGCCCCGTAACATGTAGCCCCGCCTTCTAGAAGTTCAATGGCAGATAGCTACAATGTGACTGTAACTGCATTTTGTCTGTGCTTCAGTGTGTGTTATGATAGAAAAACTGCACAAGGGATCTGTTTTGAGTGCATGAGGGGCCATGTAGCCCAACTTGGGAAATCAATTAAAGCTTCCTTTCTGAGCTGAAATTTAAAGTGTGTTTCAGCTAACAGGAGGTCATAATGAGAAAGAATAAGGTATGGAAGGTAGTAGTCTGAGTTTAGGACTGGATATATGTACTGCGGTAAATATGAACACTGCTGCCCTGTGGGAGTAGTTCCATTGATGCGATGGGACAAAAAGGTAGTTGCATTGAGAAGTGAGTGGGTGGGAAGAAAATGTAGTCTACTCAGAAGTAGTTCAAGTAAGAGAGGGAAGACATCGAACCATAAATAAAGTGGAACTCTGGCTTAAGTATTCTAAAGTTGAATGTGTTCACAGTTGCAAAGAGCGGACTCAGCAGAGACTGTTGTTACAGCAAGGTTCCAGGGCAAGGCATAGGACCAGGTGCAAAGGTAGGAAGGCTCCATTAGTCCAAAAGGAGACAAATACAGATAAGGACTGGGGTGCTAGAGATGACTCTGAACCCAGTGCTCTTGTACATTGTCAAGATTTGTTATTGGTATTGGTATCATGTTCATAAAACATGATTGATCAGTAGACAGGCAGAAGTATAGGCAAAGCAACCAGACTGGAAGAATTCTAGGGAGAGAAAGGCAGAGCAGCAGATGCAAACCAAACGTAGAGGAAACAAGATGAGAATGCTGCACTGAAGAAAATGTACCAAGCCACGTGGCCAAACATACATAGAGTTACGGGTTAATTTAAATGTAGGATGATGTGCCATACTGCATGCATGTGAAGGGGGTGTACCATGGGAAGCATGCATGTCTGACTGCTTGAGGCATATGCTTTAGGACCCAGGGAACACCTACACGTGAATTCTGGATATGCCAGAAATCCTAATAGCTGTGCTGGAGAAACTGATGCAGAAGGAGAAGATTCATACCTTGTAGACTAGCCTGAGCTACATAGTAAGACCCTGTTTAAACACAACAAAATGTATGAGAGCAGGCCCTGAGGGCCTTGTGGAATGATCTCATCTGTAGTGCTTGTCATTCTGTATGGCCCTGTTGGTTTCTACAGAGAAGGAGAGAAGGAACATCAGTGCAGATTCGGTGCATTGTTCTAGGCACCGTTTGTCTGAGTAGACTGACTGGTGGCAGGGACATACACACTTTGGTAGGGTTGTGCATTGGTAGAGATGTGTACCCATCACTTCACAAACAGTGACAGGAAAGAGCATCGGGGTGTGATCCGTGTGGAATTCAGGGCATTTGTCACCCTATATTTTAAGAGAGCTGAGTAAGAAGAAGGTCAGTGTAAGGCAGGCAGAAGTGACTGATGTGGAATGAGGGTGAGAGCGGTAGGCTGAGGAGACCCAAAAACTGCCTCGCTCTCCTCTAACGGCCTGATGAGCCATCTGCTTCTTTAATACCCTGTGGTCTCTTTTATGTTATAGCTGATTGCTTTTGACTATTTCCCTAGAGTGAGGCAAACTCTAGTCTTTAGTTTCTACCTATTGATGTCATCTCTGTCCCTGGTAGTTATATAGAAAATACAGCTCATTTGTATAAATGGTTTGCTTACATATTTATCAAATAAATATAGAAATACAGAAGTCTCAGTCTAAGATGGAATTATGTTCTGATCAAATATAAAAATATTTTTAAATGTAAAATATTTATAAGGTGAAGGTATGTTTAGTATACCCAGCTTATCATAGCTCAATCCATTTCAAAGCAAATTACTGACCTTTGATTGCATGGCCACCTGGAAACGGTGGCTCACTGTTACAGATAATCACTTTCTTGAGTTTTTGTTTGTTCTTAACAGTGCAAAAGCAATGTGAAGTTGAACACAGAAGAAATAATAGGTTATTGTGGAGACAGCACACAGGAAGAAGTAGAGTGTATGTGTGAAGCAGGAGAGAGGAGCTGACAGGAGACCCAGTAAGGAACTGTTCTAGCAGAGAACGAGTTGGGGCCATCGGATGCATCATGTCCAAGGGGATGGAGTGAGTCAGGAGAGAGGAAATGAGTTTGGATAGTAATACATGGCGGGGTTCTGAACTTTTAGGGGCTTGAGCCTTATTGGCATTTAGAATTCATTTAGGGACAGTTAGAAATGGTCACAGATCACATGTTTTAAAAAAAATGGATTGGATCAAGAAAGGAAAATTATATAAAGACTAGTTAGTGGTTTAGGCTGGATGTGGGGAGAAGAAATGGACATATTTGAATACTTGTAGATGTTTGCTTTATACTTTATTGATTTACTGGATTGTGGCAGAGAAAAATAGAAGAAGTTAAGAATGGTCTCTAGTTTGACCACTGTTTTCTTGGTGATGTTTCTGCTCCATGTACCTAATAATGCATAAAACACAACTGGATTATAAATTCTTCATCGTTGGTGGCTTTCTGTGTCCATGAACTTCAGAGCAGTGCTTGTGGCCCTCAGTGTTTGGTAAACATTTGGATGCACACCACTTCCTTTACATGTGGGTCTCCTGTTGGCCCTTAGTGTGTCCAGGCCGCGAACAAAGGGTTAGCTCTTGTCCCTCTTGGTATCACATAACACTTGTATTTTGCTAATTTTTAGTTCTGCATGTTGCAAAATTATAACTTAGGGTTTTGGTGTGGTTTCTTTTTTGGGGTAGGGGTGTGTGTGTGTAAAAATATGTATGTGTGTATATGTATGTTTGTGAAGTGCATTAGGTTAACTTCTAAAAGTCCAAATTTTCAGTGAAATGCAAGCTAATGTAGACATTCTTTGCTGTGCTTTATTTTAGATACATCTATATAATGGGCATACAAGAAAGAAATGAGAAGCTGTTTTATAGAATACTGCAAGATGATATTGAAAGTCTGATGCCAATTGTGTACACACCAACAGTTGGTCTTGCCTGTTCCCAATATGGACATATTTTTAGAAGACCTAAGTAAGACTTGTTTTTAAGTATATAATTGATTATTGTGTAAGAAAAACATCGTTTTATAACATCTAATTAGATTTCTGCATGTTATGGTCATATCCCTACCAGATTTCTCACTTTACAAGTGCCTGATTTGTATTAAAAGCCTAACTGATATGAATAAAAACTCAACATGCTTATATCTTTTGTTTTTGTAGAAACAGCTCAATTACCTAGCTCCTAATAATTATTGTCATTATTAGGGGAGTTGTACCTTTTTCTTCCCCCTCTCAGACCATAATTACTGTTAAGCCTTTTGGCAGTTTGCCAGGTTGGGATTGGTGTTCTTATTTATCAGCTTTATTTTCTGATGCTTGTCTTCCTTAGCTTTGATGCATTTTAATTTCAGACATTTTAGTAGGAAGAGTTCCTCTGTGGGCCGTTGCCTCAAGTCCTTGGACACATTGCTGGCTGTCAGCTAAGGGTGAAAGAGCCTGCTAAAAACTATTGAGAAGACATTGATGTGCTGGATCTGAGACTTTTTATTGAGTTTTTCTGCCCTTTTGATCTGCTGTTTACCTTAATCCTTGTTTGTTTCTTCTCCCATGGTCATGGTCAGCTCACATATTGATATCCTTGTAGGCCCTTAGACCAGCACCTCTCAGCCGCTGCCTGCCCCCCCCCCATCTAATTCAAAGGCTCCTCTCAAACTTGAGTCTGTACAAAGCACCTGTTAAATTACTTAAGAGGTTGAGCCCTGGCGACTTTCTCTCTCCTCACAAGCTTCTGATGAAGCAGCCTGAACTTAGCACACCCGCTCAGTGCTTATGTGACAGAAACTCCCTGGCAGACACTGAAAAACACTTTTTTCTAACCTTTATGCTGCTATTACCAAAGTAGCTAAAAGATTTCTAGGAGATAGCTTAGTGGTCGCCATATGTGTGGCTCTTATTAGCAGAGTGTCTCTCAGCTCAGGTTAAAGGAGAAAAGGAAACTGGAAAGTTGCGCTGCCTGTACCTCACCCTGTGGTTCAGTCCGTCTGGGCGTGGGCCCAGGTGTAGTGCTCATGAGCACCAAGGAGACTTGATAGGAGACCGGACAATACTGGGCAGGGCTTTAGGGTGTTGTTATATCATTAATTCATTGTTTCCTGTGTAGGAATTTTTACTTTATTTTTCACTTTGATGGTTAGACCATGCAACGTGGACACATTTCTTTTTGGGAAAGTGATCATATCAGTTAACAATTGCTATAACTATTCTATAAGCAACATAGTTATCATTTGAAAGAGTTGAAATATTTGGAAATAAATCAGTTCTTGGAAATTAAACCATATCTTGATTTTTATTAAAATATTAAGTATACCAATTATGAACCAAAAAAAAATAGAAAAAAAAAAAACTGTCATGAAATGCAAAGGTGTTTTGTTGTGTTGCAGGGGATTGTTTATTTCAATCTCGGACAGAGGTCATGTCAGATCAATTGTGGATAACTGGCCAGAAAATCATGTTAAGGTATGAAGAGCTCATCCTCCTTCTCCCAATGTCTCCTCCTTGTAAGTTAACTCTAGATTGCCAAGGACAAGCTGTTCTTGTTGCTCTGAGCTATTTACACTTATGGACGTGTAGTTACATGCTTTGTGAGGAGGTGCTGGTAGTAATGGTTCTGAGATGGATCCATGCATGGCTCTGAGCAAGACATATCGTACAAAGTGAGCTTGCTCACAGCCCCTCCAGCTTTGGTTTCTTGGTAGAGAAAAACAATTACGTGTGGTGCAGACCTTAATCCTTATACTTGGTAGGAAGAGGCAGGAGGACCAGAAGCTTGAGTTGGAGGCAGTCCTGGAATCCTTGAGACCCTTGCTCAGAAGAGGAAAGAATGACATAGGAACTGTTTCTGGGGTTGTTATGTTCTCTGTATCTCTGTCTATGTCTGTCTCCCTCTTTTTTTTTTTTTTCCTTCTAAGGTAGATGTAGATCCTTGACAAATACTGCACTGTCAAATGAGTTTTAAATGTAGCAAATATAAGCCATGGGCAATGTAAGTGTTTTTTATGAAGCACCAAGTATCCTATCTAAAGGTCTTTGGGTACTTGTTAGTGCAGTGACCTAACTGCCTTTATTATGGGTGTTTTCTGTATCAAATCGCTGATGAATCCTGAGTTCAGCCATGTGCAGTCTCAGCACCTGAAGATGAAATTAGAAGGATCCGACCATCCTTCACTGTGTAGGGAATTCTGGGCCAGCTTGTGCTAAATTTTACACTGCCTTCCTCTTTCCCATCCTTCTAAAACTATTAGTTTAAGTAATTTAGGAAAAAATTGGCAAAATAACTAAATTTACAGTATTGTTTCATGCATTTGTGTGTGTATGTGTGTATTTAGATTGTTTTTCTCCTTTACTTTGCTAAGGTTTTTCTTGCTTGCCCTAGGTTGGTAGATCATGCTGTTTATTTTTAGACTCTCTATTGTGATAACCTTGGACTTTAATTCACTTCTATGTTTCAGTTAATTTTCCATAAATTGAATACTTAACTTGGCCCTCCTGTTCCCTCATTGTGTTCCCAAGTCAAAGTCAGATTAATTCTCCTTTAATACCTTGTAGTAGGCAGAAGTCCTAGTTTAAGTATGCTCCATGGGTTATGTTTGGAATTAGAAAGTGAGAGTAGAAATGTAGCAAAAGAATACATCTTCTTTCAAAATGCACTTCTGCGGTGCCCCACTTTTTGGCAGCTTTTTAATATGCTTTTCATTTTGTTTTATTTATAATGAAGGCTGTTGTGGTGACTGATGGAGAGAGAATTCTGGGTCTTGGAGATTTGGGTGTCTATGGAATGGGAATTCCAGTAGGAAAGCTTTGTTTATATACAGCATGTGCAGGAATACAGCCTGAGAAATGCCTGCCTGTGTGTATCGACGTGGGAACTGATAATAAAGTGAGTAACACCCTCCCCTTTGCCCATCCTCCCCATTCTAAAAACAAACAACAAAAAAACCAAGTAAACAAACTATAGCCATCTTTAAAGATGGTTTATGAAAGGGGAAAATCTTGTCATTTTAGATGTTAACCCTTGTTTTAAACTTAGCTTTTAATGTTTATATAAATGAAGTGAAGCAAGTCTATTAAGTTTCTTAAAGAATTAAAGTTTTATCTTACATATTTAATGTAAATAAATACTGTAATGACTTTATTTTTACCTTCGATTTCTTATTTAGGAACTATTAAAAGATCCATTTTATATGGGCTTGTATCAGAAGCGAGATCGCTCCCAACTTTATGATGATCTGATTGATGAGTTTATGAAGGCGATTACTGACAGGTATCCTATGAAGCTGATGAATATGAAAGAATCTCTTATTTGGGTTGGGGGCACCATTCTTTTGTTTTCTTTTTATGTCCTGGAGCTTGTAAGGGAAGGATTAAATTGTGGGAACTTTTTCATGCCTACTAATAATGTGCTGGCACAAGGTGGCAGGTACCTCTGTTCTACACTCCTGGCTGGGATTACCTGACGTCTGGAAGGAAGTCTGCTTTCAGCTCTCCTCAACTCTCACAGTGCATTCCTCCCATAGGCCTCCTGTGGCTGGGCTCATTTTGTGGGGTTTGTTTGTTTGTTTCTGGAGATGTGCATGTATGTGTTTGTGTGTATGTGGAGTTCAGAGGACACCTTTGTGGAGTCTGTTCTCTCCATCTTTATGTATGTTGAACCCAGGTTGCAGGTCTGCTTAGCAAGCACTTTACCTGGACCATCATGAATGGATCCTCTATTTACACATCATTTTGTGAGTTACTGTCCTGGGAATGGGGTTTACAGCTCCCTCACACATGCTAGGACAAGCTCTATGTGACCAAGATAGGATCTCAGTTCTTGCTTGTACAGTAAATTGTGGCCACTCTCATGTGACTCATAAAGCCACCTGTGTGGCCCGCATGAACTGCTA